>VMDO01002892.1:0-155839 GCA_007922755.1 Pedetes capensis | reverse complement strand
AAAATTAGCAAATACAATAAGTTGTGTTAAGGCCAGATTTATAAATAATTTAAGTGAAAATCATAAATTCATTTAACTCCTTATAATACAATTTTTATAATGACATTAAATAATATGTGGAACACAAAATGATTATTGCATGAAAATAAGTAATATGAAAAATGATTCAAATAGAAATATAAAGACCTACTTTAAAAGTAGAAAGTTAGTTCTTAGAGAAAATAATTCATTTTTCTTTTTCTACCTATATTCTTCACTCACTGATCAGAAAGTTCTCAATTTCAGCTAAATGCTTCAAAAAATCCTGAACCCAAGAAAGAAAAGGTACACACAGTTGAGGAGAAAAATCACAGAAGCCACACTGCCTGGGTATAAGTCTAAGCTCTTGTGTTTACCCCATGACCCTAACAAAAACTCAACAACCTGAGTTTTCTTTGATCTCAAATTTATTTATTTACTTATATGAGTTATTTGTTTTTTTCCATCCTGGGGACCAAACCCAGGACCTTGCACATGCTAGGCAAGCACTACCACTGAGTGATACTTCTGGTCCTTAGATCTAAAATTTGGACAGCACATTATTAATACCCTTGATGTTAGAAGACTGCCTAGAATGTGCATGTGTGTATATGTGTGATAGCTACCATTCTTGTCCCTAATTTATAAAATAGGATGCAAAATTACTCAGGAGTATAAGGAGTAAAATATATGGTGTCTTAATTAAGCAGGCTGCACAGGTGAAATCTTGTATTTAATACTCTTTTTATTATTTTAAGGTAAATAATGAACCAAAAACCTTAGAAATAATACATTTTCATTATCAAATTTTATCATGCTTTCATTAAGGAACTGCTGTGATCTTTATTGATTTATATGGTATTATTATTATTAAAAAATTTTTTTCTTAAAAAAATTTGGTGGATTACATTGTTTTCATTCATCTTTAATTGCCCTCTTTCCAGATCATCCATCTGGGACAGTTATTTGGGGATTATTATTGGTAACTCAGGTTGTCATTTTATGCTCTCATTGTTCTCTTTCTAAAAAGTAGTATAAAGAATAAACCCATATAGTTTTCCATGCTCATTTAGATACTGAAAGAGATGAAAATTACAGTGCCTTGCAAACCATGCTGTTCTTCAGGAAATAATAAATACTAGCCTTCAAAATGCCTATAGCCATAACACTGTGGTGAACGATCCTGTCAGATTTCAGGAGCTAAACAGTGTCTGGCCTGATCAGTACTTGGGTGGGTGACCTCCTTGGAACACCAGATACTGTAGGCTTGGTAGAAGGACCCAGCATATTTTGTTGTCCTCTAAGGATTAGAGGATGCCCACCCACATTGGTGAGGGCTATCTTCATTTAGCTTACTGTTTCAAATGCTAATTTCTTCTGGAAATATTCTTGCAGCCTTACCTAGAAATAACATCTTACCTGCTCTTTGGGCAACCCTCAACCCGCTCAAGTTGTCACATAAAATTAACCATCACAGCTATATCATCAAGGATTTTCTTGTAGTGTCGTATAGTTACTTTCAGTTGAAGTAATGTTAATATTTTGGCACTTTGATACATAATATGTGATATATTAATCATACTTCTGAACAATTGAATAAAATATTTAATTTTTCCTTTGGATAATTATAAATAACATAACTATCATTCAGAGTACTCTGAAGAAAGACAAGACCAAGTCAGGAAAGACTCTAAAGAATACTTTCCAGAACAGCAGCTGGAGTAAAGGAATCAATGAGAGACTCTTAGTATCCAAATTCTAACCATAGTGAAAAGCTGAAGAAGCACAGGATAAAGTAATGTGACTGGAGACAAATATGAGCAGGAGCTGACCATCATGTTGGACACCTGTAGTCAAAGAAACATAGCACCCAGTCAGACTGTCAAAAGGACAAGAATAGCCCTACCCACTTCTTCTTGTCCTTTTCCAGTGCTTTTCATTGACAAACTGTAATAGAAACCAGGGAACAAAGCAACCCAATCTAATGCCATTTCTCAAAGTTAACTCCCAGGGCACAGGAAAGGGAAGAGGATGGATCTGGGTTTGGGCATGGAAAAGTGAGGATGGAAAAGAATCAGCACAGGAGATGAGAAAATAAATATATTACATCAAAAAATATATTCCCCAAATATTTACATCTTGTGCAACTTAGCATTAGCCATATTATGTCTTCTGGGGGTAAAATCCGTACCCTGAACCCAGGACAATTATAAATGTTGTTGTTAGGTGTCATCGAGTCCAGTGAGACTCATAGCAACCCTAGGTACAGCAGATAGAAACACTTCAGATTCTGTGCCAGGCACAAGGTCTTTTTTATGTTTAAGCCTATTATGTTTAAGCCCAATGCAGACATTGTGTCTATCCATCTAGTGGAGGGTTTTCCTTTTTTTCTCTGACCTGCCACTCTCCCAAACAGGATGTCTTTCTCTAGGGATTGGTCTGTCCTGACTACATATCCAAAATATGTCAGACACAGTCTAAGCATCCTTGCTTCCAAGGAGCACTCTGGTTGCACTTCTTCTAGGACAGATCTGTTGGTTCTTTTGGCAGTCCATTGTATATTCAATATTCATCTACAGCACCATAATTCAAAACATCAATTCTCTTTCTGTCTCCCTCGTTCAGTGTCCAGCTTTCACAACCATATGATGTGACTGAAAATACCATAGCATGAGTCATGTGTGCCTTCATCTTCAATGTGACATCTTTACTTTTCAGTACTCTAAAGAGATATTTTGCCATAGCTTTCCGCAAAGCAATGTGTCTTTTGATTTCTTGACTGCTGCTGCCATGGGTGTTGATTGTAGAGCCAAGTAAAGCAAAATCATGGACAACTTCAATTTTTTCTCCATTTATTGTGAAGTTGCATACTGACTCAGTTGTAAGGATTTTGGTTTTATTGATGTTTAGTCACAATCCATACTGATGGCTATGTTCTTTGATCTTCATCAGTAAATGTTTTAAATCTTCTTCACTTTCTGCAAGCAGAGTTGTGTCTTCTGCATAACACAGGTTGTTAATGAGTCTTACATCAATCTTGATGCCATGTTTTTCCTCATAAAGTCCAGCTTCTTGGATTATTTGCTTAACATATAAATTGAAGAGATATGGTGAAAGTATACAGCCATGACACACACCTTTCTCAACTTTAAACCAGGTAGAGTTTCCTTATTCTATTCAAACAACTGCCTCCTGGTTCATGTACAGATTTCTCATGAGTAAAATTAGGTGCTCTGGCATTTTCCAAAGTGCTATCCATAACTTATTATGATCCACACAGTCAAATGCCTTTGCATATTCAATAAGACAGAGATACACATTTTTCTGATATTCTTTTCTTTCAGCTAATAGCCATGTGACATCAGCAATGATGTTCCTGGTTCCCCACCGTCTTCTGAATCTAGCTTAATTTTCCAGCAATTTCCTGTGCTATATACTGCTGCAGTTGCTTTTGAATGATCTTTAGTAAAATTTTCCTTGTGTGTGATATTAATGATATTGTCCAATAGTTTCCCCATTCAGTTGGATCCCTTTTGGGAATAGGCACAAATATGGATCTCTTCCAGTCATTTGTCCAAGTAGTTATTTTCGAAATTTGTTAGCATAAATATGTTAGCACCTCCAGTGCTGCATCTGTTTGTTGAAACATCTCTATTGGTATTCCATCAATTCCTGGATCCTTGTGTTTCACCAGTTCTTTCAAGCCAGCTTCCCCTTCTTTGTCCTTCAATACCCTTGGCTCCTCTTCATATGCAACCTCTTGAAATGGTTGGTCATCTACCAATTATTTTTTGTATAATTACTCTGTATATTCCTTTCATCTTCTTTTGAGGTTTCCTCCATCATTTAATGTTTTCCCTGTAAAATCTTTCACTATTGCCACTTGAGGCTTGAATATTTGTTCACTTCCTTAAGCTTGAGAAATACAGAGTGTGTTCTTCCCTTTTGGTTTTCTGTCTCCAGCTCTTTACATGTCATTACACTATCTATCTATCTATCTATCTATCTATCTATCTATCTATATCTATATATATATATATATATATGCACACCTGCAGCACACCTGTGGCATCTGATCCCATCAGATCTCAGAAGCTAAGCAGGGTCGGGCCTGGTTAGTACCTGGAAGGGAGACCACCTGGGAACACCAGAAGCTGTAGGCTTGGGAGAAGGACATGGCAAACCCTTCCCAAAAATCAATCTGCCATTGAAACCCTATGCACAGCAGAGAAGCACTGACAATAATATTTCCCACTGTACAGAGGGTCGCTATGAGTCAGATACCGACTCACCAGCACCTAACAACAACAATTATATATATATATATATATATATATTTTTTTTTTTTTTTTTTTTTTTTTGGTACTGAGGGTTGAACCCAGGGCCTCGCGCTTGCATGCTCTGCAAGTGCTGGACCACTGAGCTGCACCCCTAGCCCATTTTTTACTTTTTGAGACAGGGTCTCACTAAGTTACCCAGAGTGCCTCTGGTCTCCAACTTGCAATCCTCCCGCCTCTGCCTCCTGAGCCGCTGGGATTACAGGCATGTGCCACCGCACCTGGCATTATTACAATATTTGTTTTTGTCTTCTTGAGCTGCCTTTTGAAATCTTCTGTTTAGGTTCTTAACTTCATCAGTCTTCCTTTTATTTTACCTGCTCTAAGTTCAAAGGCAAGTTTCAGAATTTCTTTTGGCCTGCCTCTGTACTACTGTGGCATCTGATCCTGTCAGATCTTGGAAGCTAAGCAGGGTGGGTCCTGGTTAATACTTGGATGGGAGACTGCCTGGGCACACCAGATACTGCAGGCTTGGGAGAAGGTCCTGGCAACACACTCCCAAAAATCAATCCGCCATTGAAAATCCTATGAAATCCTATGAATATTGCACTGACAATAGTGTTCCTCTAGTTGTTTGTGGGGTGGCTATGAGTCAGACACAGACTCTATGGCACCTAACAACAAGAATCATAAATATGATCCCATTTATCAAGACTCCTTAAGCTGAATGATTACATAGTCATATTTTCATTGTGTTGTAAGGCTTCCTGAGCAGCTTTCTTAGTAGCAAACCATGTAAAACAAGTTAGGTAAGGTAGACCCACTTGGTAAATTAGAACTGTGCCCTTACTGACCAAATAAAAGTTGAAGAGTAGAGAATTATCTTTGTCCCATATTAAATAACTGTGAGCAGTTTGACTTGTTAAGTATATGATTTCCCAATCTATTACTAGCATAAAATTGTTTCTAATTGTAGTTTCTGACAATCTGCATAACTTCAGAAGGAAAGCTGGAGAAAAGCTAGAATGTATTAAGTGTAAACTATTTCTGCAGACTAAAACAGAAAAACAAAAGCAAAACCAAAATAATAAAAAGAAAAAAGACAAAGATGGCAAATTGTGACAGACAACTACAGTAGTTCCGTATTACCCATGAAGATACCTCCTAAGACTTGTGGCCACCTGAAACCATGGACAGGACCAAACCATATACATACCTAAGTTTAACTTATAAGTTAGGCCTAGTAAGAGATAAACAATAATTAATAATATGTAGAATAATTATAACAATATGCTGCAATAAAATTTATATTAATATTATCTCTCCCTTGAATGAGGCAAGACAAATAGTGATATTTTCGGACCGCAATTGACTATCAGTAAGTGAACTAAAACCATGAAAGCCAAACTCCTGGATGGGGAACGGGAGCTTTTGTACTCACCAACACATCTCACCCATGTAAAACCTTAGATAATTGCCATTGCCTCCCCTTTTCTCTTTGTCTTTCTTTCTTTTTCCTTTCTTTTCCCTTCTCGCCCACCCTCCCTTCTCTCCTCTTCCTTCCTTCTCTTCTTTCTTTCCTTTCTTTCTTTCTCTGTCTTTCTTTCTTTCTTCTTTCGAAGTACTAGAGAGTTGAACACAGGCTCCTAGGGTCTCATACATCCTTTGCAAGTGCTCTACACCCCCAGCCTATTTTTCACTCTTTTATGTTGAGATCAGGTCTCACTTAATTACACAGGTTGCTACTAGTCTTGAACTTGCAATCCTTCTGCCTCTGCCTTCTGAGTCCCTGGGTTTAGAGGCTTAAGCCACCATGCCCAGCCATTGTCTCCCTTTCAAAAGGCTTCTTTCTCTTTTTAGTTCCATTATTATTATTATTATTATTATTATTATTATTATTATTTACTTATTTATTTTGCAGTACTAGGAGGTTGAACCCAGGGCCTCACATGTGATTTTGTAAGTGCTTTACCACTGAGCATCACCCAAAATCTGTCCCCCTTTTTTTCTTTTTTATTTTTCTTTCTTTCTTTCTTTCTTTTTTTGTTTTTGTTTTTGTTTCGAGACAGGGACTTGCTAAATTACTCAGGCTGCATCTTCTGCATCTGGCCTTGAACTTGTGATCCTCCTGCCTCCACCTCCCTATTACCTTGTTTTGCTTTTCTTTTCTTTTCGTTTTTTTTCTCCCTTATTTTTAATTCTGTAATATGGAGTCCTGTATAATTAGAAAGTTTCCTTGTTATGCTATTAAAATATTTAAAGAACACATTAGAATACGAAATTATTGCTATAGACTTTTCTACTGATGCACTGCGGGACCTAATTTAAAAACTGAGATGAGAAAGCAAAAACTTATTTCTCTCAAAAATCCCAAATCCAGGTGTAAATCTGTATGTTTCTTTTACTAACAGACTTAAATTATAAGACTAAATACAACCAGGCTGAATTAATTTTTGGTAAATGAAGAAATGTGGTCAAATAAGCTGAATCCCCAAAGAGACTCATATTCAGGATATGTTTTCACCCATCCCATTTTTTCCTTTTTTATTGATTTCGATTTCATGTTTATTACAGTTGTTTAAAGCACATGGTTCACTGATAGTCAATTTAAAGAGTTACTGACTTTTAAAAGTAACTGTACAACAATAACTTAATGAGGGCATGTAAATCTGCCTTTTTTGTTGAAGAAGGAGCAATAAACCCTAATATTACAGGAAGTAGAGATAGGTAATTAGATAAGAAAATTCTCTTAACTCTTCAGACTTGGCACAATCACCTTCAGAAAAAAGGTCCCAATCCTATTCTCAGGATGATAATCAATAATAAAATCTTTACAACAAGCTAATCACAATTAACACGTGTAAATGTTAAGTGGGAAGGAATGCATCAGGAAGGGAGTTGAGTACAACACACACCCTTCCATGGCTCACAATATCCTGTGTTCTTCCTGAGAGCACCCAAGGATAGTTGTGTAGAAGGAAGAGTAAATCAGCCCCAGGGAACACTGCCTCGATGAGATGCCAGGGTTCTGCTGAAGTACAGATGAGTTTCAAGTTGCTGAACACCCTCATACAGCAGTAAAAAGATGTAAGATATCGACACGCTCAGCTGCATCTTGTTAAAAGCTTCCTGCGGGTTGGCAGAATGAAATCTTTATTTAAAATACACAAACTATTGTCAAGGGAAGGATGGAAAAGAGAACACAGTAAAAGGGCCAAATGCTTTGCTTAACGCATCAGAAGCAGCAGCAGGCAGGGAAAAGTGGTCACATTGTCTTTGCAGCAGCAAGAACAGAAAAGGCGACTAACACCACCACATCAGCATCCATCTGCTCTTCCCATGGCTTCAAGATGCATTATTTCTTTTATTATTAATTATATCTTTCCAGGGGAGGGTAAATATATTATGGATAGGAAGAAAGGAAATCATTTCGGCTGCCACTTGGCATTAAGTACAGTAGTATATGTAATGAGTGAGTGATGGCAGGAAACACAGCAGCATCCTTGAGTTCCAGCATCCCTGATACCAATCAGTTCCAACCCCCTGTTGGTAGTCAGAGGCTGCCTAAGAGAAAGTTCATGTAAAACCATTATTGAACACTAACAGGAAGGAACTGAGACAGGAGTGAGTGGTGTGTATTTGTGCAGAGAGGGAAAAAAGGGGGAGGAAGAGAGAGGCAGGGAGAGGGAGAGAGGATAAGAACAAGGAGTTACTCATCATCCTGGGCAGACAACACATAAGAAAGCCAAGTGCTTGGTGTAATTACAGAGATATACACATGCACACATGCCTGCATGTGTTGTATGTCCTTATGGTTTATTCGTTCTCACTTTCAGTAGCAGTTTTAAATGATAACGGGTGTGTGCATTGTGAATCTTCCTGAACAGGTGAGCTTAGTGACTTTAGGGAGGCTGGGCAGGAAGCATGGCAGAGGACAGGTTTAGAAGAAGGGTCAGTTCTGTAGAGCAAACGGATATGGCAGGCAATGAAGAAGGCATGGAAAGAAAAAGGTGAAAAGATCCTGGGGAAAATGTCACCTATTCTGATTAAGCTTTAGTTCTCTTTGGGAGAAACTGACATTTTTGCTATTAGATCATGGACATATAAGAAAAGTAGATGGCTCACTGCTTTTTTTCTTTTTTTTTTTTCCACAATGGTTCCAACACCTTTGACCAGAGGGTACCTAGAATGCTTTCTGTTTGCATTGTTACCAACAGGATAGTTATTTTGGCTTTTTCTCTTTTAAGCACCCAGAGTGGCATTGCGCTGTCTTTAGTAGGAGACAGTGTTTGTTATCTATAGCTGTATGCTCTGATCAGACATAAATGATGGCATAGTGATAAAAGCCTGCTGCTGCATCCTGCCCACCCACCGACCCGTTCCCTGCAGCTCAGTAGGAAGTACTGATTGCCCAACCTGAAGTACACCTCCTCTGATGCACAGGCCACTCTAGGTTGTGGTACCAAGGAGGTGGGGATGATCCCTCTCCGGATACCTGTACGTGTCTTCTCCTCAGTATGGAGGCTGCTTTCCAGCAACTATTTTACAGGTTTTCCCTTCTCAACAAACGAGCACCTTGGCTGAACTCTCTCTCCCTCAAACCCAGCCAAACTGCCAAATGCCCCAACTGAAAACCACATCCAGTATCTGAGATGAAGTACATCCCCTGCGCCAAGCAACCTCTGCTCCTTTCCCCACACCTCCCTAAAGTGGGCTCTTCATGAACATTGCAAAATGTTTCTCTGCCCCTCGCCTGTTAGAACCGCTACCCCTTCTCCCTTACCAGCAGCCTCCCTCCAAGGAGAATCACAGAACAGCGAAAAGCACGCGAACACCTGAAGAAGCGCACCCGGGATCCACACCTGGACAGATCCTCTGTGGCTTTCGTGGTCGGGAATAGCCCGGCCCGACTCGGCCTCCTCTCCCCGCGCGGACCGTTTTAACTCAGAGGCTTGGCATCCCGCCAAGGCCCCCGGGGTTGCGAGGTCAAGCTGCTCGGCGCCGGGGCGGCTCGGGGTCGGTCGGCCCCGGCTCCCCCCACCCCGCCCCCAGCCGCGCGCCCGCACAGCCTCACCGGGCGGGCGCTCCGAGCATCCCGCGCCGCTTCCTCCCCGCCCGGCTCCCGCCCGCCGGAGTCGGGCCCGCGCCGCTGGCAGCCATCAAGTGGCTCGTTAAGGAAATGCAGGTGAGTGCGTGCGGCCGAGCGGCTGCAGCTGGAGACGCGGGGTGTGAGCCTGCGTGTGCGAGCGAGGGGACGAGCGAGCGCCAGGGAGCGGGCGAACAGGCGAGTGCGGGAGCGGCCGGGGATGCTCGCCGCCTCTGCTCCCCACCCCGCCGCGCCCGCAGCCGGCGGCCCGAGCGCGTGGGGCAGCGCCTCGCCCTGACAGACCCGCCTTGTCCCCGCCGTCTGGGCGGCTTCTCCCGGGAGCGGCGCCCCAGCCTCCCCCACGCCGCGCTCCCCTCCCAGCCTTTAGCCCTCCCGCTCCTCCTCCTCCTCAGCCTCCTCCCCGGCGCGCGAGTGACAGCCTGCCTCGGCGGGCAGGGTGCAGGTACTTTGCCTTCAGAATAATTTGCTGGACCCAAGCAAGCTTTCGGAGCGTCCTTTTTTCCTGCCTCCTTCGCCCCTCCCTCCGGAGAAGAAGATCCCACTTTTGAAACAATCAGAACCCGAAGCACCCCCAGCAACGCCAGACCCTGAAGGGCTTGCTGTGCATGTGCCCTCCCTTTTTGCAGTTTATTCTGGGCCTGTGTGGAATAGAAAGACAATTCTCTATGTGACTGGAAGGAAAGAAAAGAGAAGACTCCTCAGGGCTTCCAAGGAGGAATGGAGCGACTGCTTTAGTAAGTCAACTGTGCTTCTCTATTTCTTGTCTCTAAGCGGGGCATATGCTGAATGCTTTCTCCTCCATGGTATAGACACTTTGTTCGTTTTACCGGGGAAGAACTTCACTTATATAATAACTTCAGTAGTTCCTATTTGAGAAGTGGTTTGCTAAGGATTTTTTGCTTGCTTGTTTGTTTGAGGAAGAACACTTAGGGGATTTCTGTAGGGGCGGCTTGACTGGGAGTCTGATTGTTCAACGTGAAAGGGCTGTTGGAAGACTGGCTTGTGAGAACGTTGGTTGGTTCTAAGATTTAAGGGTTGTTACCTAGAAAAAGCTTGAGAATTCTAACCCTATTGGCTCACTCCTCCTGACACCTTCCACCCTAAGCCACCCCAGCTTCCACCCTTTTCTGACTTCAGTTGGTTGGTTGTTTTATCTTTAGTTCGAAAGAGAACTAGGAAAAAAAATAGGTCAAAAGAAAGTTAATAAAGATGGTTAGCAAGACATGATGAAAATCCAGTTGAGATTTCTTCATGCCTATAAGCAGATAGTATGTGGAGGACATCCTGAAACTAGCCTAGTTGGAGAATTTGGATGAACTTAATTTGAAGAGCAAGTGTGGAAAATGTTCTGGAAAGGGCGGGAGCTGAGGCTGAGACTTTGACACAGCAGGTTATAAACTGTGACAGGGGCCCAGCAGCCAGTGACAGGTTTAAGGTGTCTTCTAAGGCTGAATATCTCTGCATCAAAAACTTTTGCAGGCAGTATACCTCTTGGGGCTAAAAATATCATGTTAGTGCAGCATTTCTGTAAAGCCAGGCAGGACAGTCTTCTATTCTCTAAGAAAGGGTTAATAGTACCTTTTATTTTTTAAAAAGATGATATGTACATTAACATTTGCCAATATTTTGTGATATCTAAATGAAACCTTTGTGTTATGTCAGGAGAAATATAATTGAGTCAGTTTGTTTTGCACAACAGGGAGGGAATCAATAACATTTCAGCATTTTTTTCTCTTTATCACTGCCAAATGGATTCTGAATCTAATTCTTTTTGCATTGTTACATGTACAGTAGGTACAGTAGGAACTACAACTTAGATGAGACAGAACTGATTTTTAACGAATTTAAAGTTCTTTAACACAATAGCACTTAAACCTACTAGTGTAGAATAGTGATTAGAAAAAGTTTGTGTTTTATCTTTAACTTTCATTTTTTGTCCAATATAAAACATACATTTCCAACTAAAACCCTTCAAAAGTTATAAACCACACTGAAAATCAAAACTACTTCTCAGATAAAAATTTTTTTTTAATAAAACAGCTCTTTTATCAAATGTTACCTATGGGCTTTCTCATATTTGATTGTTGATACTTGTAAAGTGAAAAATTTTTTGCTTCTTTGTTAACTCTAGTAAGTATGTAAAAATAGCTCTATTCACTTGACATTTGGGTTCAAATGATGAGAGTAAACTAGTGCACAATGGTTAAATAGCAGAAACATTTCTTAGAATTATGGTTATTTAATGTTGGAAACTATGAATGTCTTGGGACATAAGTTTTCAGAGTGATGAGATAGGACAATAAGACCTATGATGAATTTGTTGATATGAAGCTATAGATGGAAATCATTTTGGAAAGATATATCTTTGTTTCTTGAATATTACTTTCTTATCTGTTTCTCTTTTTAAGAGGTATTACTCCTTTCAGCTGCCATTTATGTTCTTGCCTTAAGAATAAATTTAAATAATTTCAAATGAAGTCATTGATCAAATTATTTGGATTATAGCATATACCACTACTCATTTGTTACCTCATATTTCTGAGAAGATATCTAATGTTTAAAAAATTATTGAAAAATAAAGAGAAGACTGTATGTAAGTAGCTACATTTAAGAGTGGTTCAAAATGCTGTTCATATATTTTCCTACGGGGTATATTTTCTACAGTAGAAAATATAGGAAGAATTTTTCATCCTGTTTGAATTTCTGAAGGCAATGATTTATAATTAACTTTAAAATCAACCTGACATACATTCTGTCTCTGTTGTAATTATGTCATAGGGCTAAGGAAAGCAGCCTGAATTAAAACTGCTTCTAGTAAAAGCTACACAGATATCAGATCACTGTCTACATGTCAGGGAAAAGTCAAACCCTAGATGGGTGATTAAATTGTCAGCTTTATTTTATTTATTTATTTATTTTTGCCACCAGCTCTCTGTGCTATACAGAAGGAGTTGAAACTTTAAAGTTGAAAGAAAGTTGCTAGTGTCAGCAGTAATGTGTTTTATTATGCAATTGTTCTTGTTATTCAGATCAGATAATGGCCCTATGAAATACATAAGCAGTCTGCAGGGAATGAATGATTAATTCCTCTAACGTGTGCTTACTAAAGGAGTTCTTACTAATAAAGTGCTGTGTACCTGCATTTGCTTACAGTTGCAATTGGTGAAAGCAAATGTACTTTTCTTTTCCTTTAATGTTACAAAGAATTTACAAGTTTATTCTTGTAAGTCCTGCAACATAAAGTTTTATTTTATGAAGCTCTCCATATGATGATCGTTTACTTAAGGCACTTATTTTAGGAAGTAAAGCAATGTTAATTGGATGTGATATTGGAAGATTGAACTATTGACTAAAATTCTTTGTTTTTCTAAGCAATGACAGAATATCTTTCCTGTGTGTTACTAGTAAGGTGCATGAACACAAACACATACAGATGCTGAGGTCTGAAAGTGCAAATGACTTTTTTTCCCAGTGATGTCAGGTGTAGTGAAAAGTTAAAATATTGCTGATTGTTAAATAATGAGCTGGACACTTAAAATTTTAGGGTTAGATAATAGTGAAAATGACAATTGTAGTTGCAATTGGTGTAAATTGTTTTGTGGTTAGAGTAGTACCATCAGTGTAACTTTTAATATAGCTACATTTCTCATATAGGATTATGGTAGAGGATGGTGAATTGGCAGATTTTACATGGCAATTTAAGAATAGGTGACCTGAAATGCTCGTACACGTTTAAAATTAGCCCACTTACAGCTTTGCTTCTAGAAATTTCTGAAAAATATAATTTTCAAAATTGGATAATTAAAATCAGCAGCTGTGTCTATGTCTATCTCTGTGTCTCATGCTTAATACAGCAAATAATTTATTGTAAAGTTCCTCTGTTGTTTTGAGGATTTTTTTAAATTTCAGTAATATCTTTTTTGATGAATACCTATACCAAATTTAATCAACTTTAACAATGCTAATAATATAAATGTATTAAAAATGCTAATGTAAAAGTCAGAGTGAAAATTGGATGAATAAGATTTTGTACCCAGTTGAATGCCATTTTATTTATCTCCTTATATATTTAAGTATAACTTCTTTACTACTACTCTCAGTTCACTGGTTTTTTATTAGGTCTCTCAAAAGCAATTTGGTAGCAGTAAAGAGTAAATAAATTTCCAGTGGTAAAATCAAACAATGTAGAAATGAACTGTATGTGGAGCAAGCTTTTCAAACTCTTTCAAAATATATTGAATGAAGAAAAATGGGCAAAGAATCCCTTCCCTCCAAAAAAATGAACAATACTTACTAAGTGAACAGTTATGTGATTGTGAAAATAACAGTCTTGGGTTTTCCTCTAATTTTTGTAGTTTGCTGTGTGACCCAAGAGAGATAAACTGGACTCTCTGTCAAAAGGTTTTCTCCTCTGTCAAGTAAGGAAATTGGCCTAGCAATTTAAGATTCTTCCACTTAGAAAATCTTATGAAACAAGCTAACACAGTTACTGAATGATTGATCCTAGCATTTGGCAAATGGTCACATTATATGGTGAGACTATGAGGACACTTATAGGAGTTAGAGGCAAACAACTTCTTTAAAGGAGGGCTAAGCAAATTGTCCAGGAGCCATGGTAACAGTGCCTGGACACTGTTGTTATGTGGACTGAGTGTTTATTTGGAGTACCTTTGGAATAGGATGATAGAGCGTATGGAAAAGAAGGAGGTAGATTACAGTATCTGTAAACCACTACATCACTCCTGCCACTGAGAGAATATTGCATGGATAAGTACATTCGAATTTTGTTTCTCTACTCAATTACAGAAGGGTATGAAAATAAAAAATAAATAAAGGAAATTCTCAGTGTCTTTGGGTTTCCTATTTTCCGCTCTATTTCAATGTATATACTGTTTTATAATATCATATTAAGTATTTACCATTTAAGTAAGTTTATATTTCTCTTATGTACATGTTATAGACTGTCAAAACTAGAAGGAAATGAAAAAATTATTTCAGTTATTGCATTTTACAGAGGAATTTGAAGACTTCAAATATGAAAAGATATAAAGTAAGATGATGATATTCCCATATTCAGAGCTTCTATGTGCCAGTTTATTTTTATTTAAGTGCTACATTGACAAGTACACAAATAGACAATACTTTACACACCTGTTTATGCATCACAAAGAAAATAATTCCATTGATGATGGAGATTACAGTGTATTTTCTCTAAAAGATTTCATAATGACAGTACCTCTAATCATGAAAAATGAACACAGAGAATGAACATATACAATATTAACTTTAAATGTTTGTTATTCTTTTTTTTTTTTTTGGTGGTACTTGGGATTGAACTCAGGGCCTTGTGCTTCCATGCTCTGCAAGTGTTGGACCACTGAACTGTACCCTCAGCCCATTTTTTACTTTTTTTGAGACAGGGTCTCACTAAGTTACGCAGACTGCCTCTGGTTTCGAACATGCGATCTTCCTGCCTCCGCCTCCCCAGCCACTGGGATTATAGGCATGCGCCACTGCACCCAGCTTTTGCTTGGTTTTCTTAACAAAAATCACAACTATGTTTTTCAGTAGCGTTTATATGATATCATTGATGACATTGGAAACTTTTTCCCCCTCTAGTAAAATCAATATGACCAAGCCTTTCCTTTCTGTGACCTAATATTTGTATTGTTGCAAGTAGACTGATATCTCTATAAAATAGACATTTTTAATTCTGGAGTCTTGAAAATCATGCCATACTTTTTTAACTTGTAAAATATAGCTATATAATAAATTCATTATGGACACTTTTCATTTTTTGTGCTTGCATGTGCGCAAGTATGGATAGGTATATATTTTAAAATATCTGTTCATTCAAGGTGGAAATTTGTGAAAATGGTGTACTAAACAATTTTTAGGAGTACATGTACAATAATCAAATAGTCAAAAAGAAATGACTTAGTCTTTTGTGTAATATACAAGATTTCTCACTGGTTCATAAATCAAGTGAAATTTCAACAAAACGCCATATTACCAAGGCCTTGTTTCTTATAAGTTCATATATTTTCTAAATACCATATGATAATTGAATATTTTAAAATTTGAAATGATAAAGTGAAAAGATTTTATCTCTGCAGTCTAATATGCACGTATTTATATCAGATGTTAAGACAAGAATAGAACAGAATCATAATTGATTATGTACATTTAATTTGAGTTAAGCATGGCTTAAATTAAGTGTATTTAATTTTAACTTGGATGGTTGTATTATTTATTGCATACATTATGCTATCTGATTTATGATGTAATGAAACAATAAAACCATTATAATTAAACACAGAATGAATGAACTTTTGAAATAATTAACTTTAAGCTTGCAAACATTTAACCAACTACACAAGTCTACTAATGCATTTGTTTTATTGGAACCATAGAGAATTATAGTTTTTAAAAGCCATCCCAAGTTAAATTTCAAAAATATAGTTTGTATTAAGAAGAGGACCCATTTAGCAGCTATGTGAACAGAAAATAAAGGCAGATAATTTTTATGTACATATGCTCCTTACTCCTAAACTTATGCATGCTCCCTCGTATTTGTATCATAAGAACAATTCTATTCCCATATTTGGTTAAATGGTTGGGTTAAATGGTTAAACAGCTTTTTTGAACTACAAAGCAAATAATCTAAATCTCATATTCCGCCTACTTTTCCAGGAAAGGATAGAGTACAAAACGAAAAGGAAAAAGCAAAACAGCAACAACAAGAATAAAGACTAACACACCAAAACCAAGAGCCATAGAGTGATTCCTGTTTCTAAGCCTAAACTGGCCTAGGCCACTCAGCCAAGACATTTATTTGGGAAGGAGGAAAAATACTCATGTCACAAGCAACCTTGTGATGTCCCAATACAGTGACCTAGAATACTTGTAATCACGGTCAGAAATTCTATTCAGAGGTGGAGAAAAGGATGGAGATGGGAGAGGAGAGAGTGAGGGGAGACTTGTTAATCTCACACTAGACATAGTATTCTTCCCTTTTTTATTCTTACAATGATTTTTCAAAGTTGGGGATGTCTTTTTACCTTGTAGTACCTGGACATCAGATCAACAGGGAAGCCAGGTGCTGTGGCACAAGCCTGTAATCCCAGGACTCAGAACCTGATGCAGGAGAATGGCAGGTTTGAGGCCAGAGGCAGCCTGCTACACAATTTAGTGAGACCATTTCTCAAAATAAAATATTAAAAAACGATCTGGGGTTGCAGCTCAGTGGTACAGTGCCTGGCTAGCATGTGTGAGGCCCTGGGATCAAACCCCTAGTACTTTAAAACATAAACAAATTACTAGGTAAATCTGGATCACACCTTCCCAATTTCCAGTTTTTGTTATTGTTTCCATGTATGTATCTGGGACCATAGAGGACAGGTTAGCATTTAATGTTCTATAAATCATTAATTTTGCCACAAAATCCAAGACAAGACAATGATTCAGATATCGTGGCACATTATTCACTATTAGAAGTTATACCCTCTTCTGTTTCCCAATTTTCATGTCTTGTCAAATCTGAATCACTAGTCAGGATTATACAATATAAAACACATAGCAACATAATCCATACAACTTGGTCTTCAAATATTTATTGAGTCTTCTATGCCCAGAAGTGCTGGGCAAAACACCTGTAGCTCGCAATGTAAAGCTACATAGATTATGACTGTTCTGTGATTCTATGAAGTGTATTCAAATCATTAAGAAATTTTTGATCATAAAGAAAATGAAATCTCCCTAAAGCATCTTTCCTTTTATGTCAAAGGAAAATTTACAGGTATATATTCTGCTTTCTCCACCCTTCCAACCCCCCTCACTGCCATTTGAGTTATGGGCACCTCCTCCAGAAGTGGGGTAGAATCTGTGTTGGTCATTTAGCAGTTTCAGGATTTGTTGTCTTCTACTGGAATTTGTTAGCATCCTTTTATATCTTCAAAGATGGGTTACTCCGTTGTCAATTCCTCATGTGTGTCCCACACACTACAAAGTTCTAGAGAAGCAGTAAGCTTTCACTGTACTATGTTCATATTGACATGGTATAGAAAATTTTCAGGCCACTGAAGGAGTTTTAAACCTTATCAATCCCTTGCATTTTCATACTCACTGGGTACAAGCTACAGTTGAGAGTCATGGTCTTGTTTCAGCTGTATCCAAAGCATCAGAGCAAAAAGTGGTTTGCATTTCTCAGCAGAGAAAACTGAGGAAGTTCTGTATATTTTGAAATGGGTGTGAGATATTTTTATAATTTATATATATAATTTATATATAACATATATAATTTCATATTTGTATCAAATAACCAAAAAGGAAGGAAAAGTTGAAATTTAAATTTTTAGAAACATCCTGAGATTAAGTATTTCTGAAGTGAAGAAATTAATTTAAGTTCATTTTTTGATTTCTCTTGAAGAAATTGTGGAAATGTTTCTGAATAAATTTTAAAGAGTTTCCCTTTTGATTCTTCCTAAATACCTTTATTAAAGACACATTGATAGCATTACCTATCAGTAGTAATCAACAGGAGCTTTTAAAAAGCTGTCCAACCCTGGTGTGGTGGTGCATACCTGTAATCCCAGTGACTCGGAGGTAGAGGCACAAGGATGGCAAGTTCGAGGCCAGAGGTGGCCTGCATAACTTAGTGAGACCCTGTCTAAAAATACAAAAGTAAAATATGCGCTGGAGTGCAGCTCAAGAGTTAAGTGATTGCAAAAACCATGCATGAGACCCTGAGTTCAACTTCCCAGGAACACAAAAAGAAAAAAAGAAAAAAAAAAAAACTGTCCAGAAGGTATATTGTTTTACCCTCAAAAACACATCATTTTACACTTCAAAATTTTGAAGCCAAATTATGCACATCATAAACGTAGGAAAATATTTTCCCATCATTTGTAATTTCTCATTGTATTACACAATGTACTCAATTAATTTTCAGTTAATATTTATATATGGTACTTATTTCAAGGGACCACTGCGTGCAATCATAGTTTGCAAAGAGGTCCAGTGGCTGCTTCGCTGAGTGGACATATTCATTCTGTGTCACGTGTGCTTGCCATTTGTTTTCTGCTAGGAAACAAATGTGGTTAGCTCGGCAAGACATGGCTTAGACTCATCATTTATACCTGTGTGTTTGGAAACAATAAGGTTTTCTTGTGGTAGAATTATGTGCTCACAAGGATTAAATTTAGTACTTCATTCTCTCATTTCCCTGCCCCACAAGAAGGTATTTCTTCCTTTTTAATTATTTTAGGGGCTCAAAGCCTGCCTTTTTTCCTGTACATCTCTCCCACTTTGGAAACATGTCAGTGTTTAAAAACAAATTGCATATTTGCTGAGATACATTGATACTGTCTTTTTGACTTTAACATCAGTTTCCTTAAGAGACCTCCTAATTGTATTATTGATATAGATGGCTGTTTTCAGGGAAAGGAATTTCAGGCAATATCCAAGAATGTTTTGGTGTGAAATCTTATGTCTGCTGAACCTGGAGCTGAATCACCTGAAGAGGCTAGGTCAGAAGCAATCAGATGATTCCTACCACAGCAGTTTCTTTTCCCCATGATTCACTAGTCTTGTCTTTTCCTATTTTTGTTTCAAATGCTAAGTTCCCCTCTTTTGACCATGTCCTTTGACCTTCATGGGGACTTCTCATGTGTGTCTGAAATACCAGACACACATGAAACTTTTTATCTCATAAAAACTCCTTATGAGCCCAGGGAGAAATCTTTATATAGAAAGTGATAATGACAGCTAACATTTTTGACTCCTTATTGGTCACTGTTTTAAGTGGTTAACAAAGATTAACTTATTCATCTCCATTGTCAGTCCTATGAAGTTGGTGCAATTATCATATTTATTTCATAAACGAGGAAACTAAATTATATAGAGGCTAAGTAGCTTGCTCAAAGTAACACAGCCAATTAAGGACCTAGGATTCTGCCTACACATCCTACATTTTATATCATTTTGCTATACTTACATCTTGGCACAAAGTAATTTCTCAGATTTATAATGTGTTTTCCCAGATGTACAACATTAGTCCTTAAGAGGGACACCAAAAGTACAAAGATTCTTTATACCAAAAGTGGAAAGAGTGAAGGATCTTCAGTCTGCTTTTTTAGTATGTATGTATGTGATTTAGGTGCCCTTGAGTGGGGTCCGACTCATAGTGACTTAGGTACTAGAGAACGAAGCACTCCCTAACACTGTGCCATGCCTGGCACTATTGTCAGTGCATCGCTGCTATTTATAGGATTTTCAGTGGTGGATTGTTTTGGGAGAGGATTGCCAGGTCCTTCCTCCTAGCTTGAAGAAACTGGTATTCCCATGTCTCCTATCCAAGGACTAATGAGGCCTACCCAGCTTAGCTTCAGGAATCAGGCAGGATGGAATGCCAGGGTGCTATGGACAGAAAGGCAGAAGCTTTTGTCTTTTAATTTCTTTTAATTGAAGCCAAGATAAGTTATCATAAGTAAATGATCAAATATGTGAATGTAGAAAGACAGATACTGTGAAAGTCCTATTTCAGGGAACAAAGAAACAGGTCAATCACGTCAAGGCAAACTCATTTAAGTTACCTTATTCTAAATTTCAGTGTGTAAGTGTGAGGCAGATGTGTTTTAGTGTATTCCTTTATTTCTTTTGGAATTTTTGATCCTGCAGAAAGAGAAGCTGTGGAGCTGTCCACTTTTCTCTGTGGTGACCTTCCAAGCTTAGGTCTCTTTACAGAGGGAGATTGGTTAAGGTAATTCCTGCTGTTCCGATCTTTATGGCCTTTTGACCAAAGATATGCTGCATCAGCTGCTTAAATACCTTGTTACACTTAATGTGGGAACCAAGAGGACAATATTTAAGAACCAATACGAAGAATTTTGAGTCAGCTTACCTTGCATATCAGGGATGGTACAATTGAAATGCAAAGACAGGGAACATGAGTTCCTCAAGCAGTAGGAAGTTTGGGGTCAAATGGTTTCCTCTGCCAGTGACTATCATTCAAGAATATTTAAATGTACATCCCACATGATAATTAAATGAGACTGTCATAATTAGCTGACCATAAGAAGTAGAGAAATTTGTAAGAAGATGAAAACCAGAAGTTGGTCCTGTAAAAGTCATTTTAATTAAAATTACTCATTTGAATTGCTTATTTTATATATACTCATTGCCATATACTCTTTATACCGCTGACTTACATTGGATTAAAATTTTTGGAAGTTTTATTGATTGCAGTAGTAAACTTCTTTTGTTTTCTTATTTTTCTCGTATGTTGATCACTGTTCTGAAATGGTTTTCTGCTTACTTGACATAGAAATAAAATGAAGGAACGTGAATTACAACATAGTTTATAGCTTAATCCTTAGATATATGAATGGAAAAAATTATTACTGTCATATTAACCAAATTTAAGAAGTTGAACAAAATAACTTTCAGTACTCATGCATTGAGTTTCTAATATATGAGAAATGTTTGAAGTATATTGATAGAAATGTGGTGCTCTAATATTGAAAAGACAAAAATAATTACAGATATTCCTTAATGTTATCAGAATTGCTATGTGACTTTTAAAACCTCAGTGGAAAAATATTAGTTTTTCTCTTCTTTAACTTATTAAATCCATATTTCCAACATCCTCGATATAAATGTTTCACATTATAACTTTAAATAATACCATAAGATAGCAAAGCATTGAAAAAAGTTGCTATTTCCTTACATTAGATGGGATACAAAACTAAAAGATTTGAGAAACAGAAAGTTTAAATGAAAAACAATAAAGTTCAAATACAAAAAAATAGGAATTTAAAGTTGTTTTATGACAAATATCAACAGCTTCAAACCTTTCACACTTTTCAAGTGTGAAAGATACACATAAACATTTATGAATAAAGTAATTGATTATCTTTTCCACTATGAGATAGTTCCTTTCTTCACTAAGGTCTCCTGATTACTCTTTAAGAAAATTCAGTGAATTTTCAGTAGTAAATGAGTTTGAAGGATAGAAAATGTGCCAGATTGGGGCATTTTTATATGCAAACTTATCCACTAGAGACCTTCATAGGACCGCTAACCTGTTAAACTGCTTCTTATGAGCGAGAGTTTTGGCATTCTGTCACTGAAAAGGCTTGATGAAGGGACAGTAATCAAAAAGGCAAAACAAAATAATCCTAGAATGTTTAATATATCAACAATAAGACTATTTTATTTCTTTTCTATTTACAAAGAAGGAAGACATAATCTTCAGGCCCAAAGGATTTTTTTCTATTATTTTTTGTTTGTTTTTGTTTTTCTTCAAATAGGTAGACATCATTTCTGTAATGTAATGTATATATTAATAATCATTTGAATATATCATTTGAAATATTCATATTTAGTGTATGTAGTACAAGATATCTTGGATTTGGACTTCACCAACAGATATAATATGTTCAGTTAATTAGTTAAAATAAGCAAAACCTTGCAGCTTCAAGAGAGTATAGTTTTTTAGAAGTCTAAGTTGCCTCATCAGATTGGTGGCAGCATCCACACAATTAGCACAGTAAAGTCCTACCATAAAAAATGATATTTATCATTGACGAAGCTTCATCAAGCCACCTTATTTTATATCAAATCCTTCTCTACAGCCATAACTTTACTTCTGAATCTTACTAAATCTTACCTAAATAGCTACCTCCTATTTGTCTGCCTCACTTTGCTTCCTCTATTATTTTCTCTGCAACCAAAATGTTTAAATGCAAATATGATCATACTTAAAATACTAAATGATTCCTTTTCCACAGAGGGTAATGCTAAAAAAGAAATCTTGGTGTAACAACAGGGGATCTTCATCATCCAGATTGAAAATAATCTTTTTGTCTTTATTTCTTGAGTTTTTTCTATTGAATTTTATAATGCCATACAAACACCTTGACATTGGACATAAATAATTTAGGTAGCTTATGATGAAAATGATTACATGGATGATGAAGATTCATAATTGTATTTTTTTCTGTTGGGTGAGACAATGTTATAGTTTGTAATATTATGTGTACGTATTATCTCAGACAGTAATTTTGAATCTGATTTAGGAGTATCATGGATGAATAGTCTTTCCAGTCAATGACTTACTTACCATCAAATCCAACTTCTGAAGGACCTCTTTCTTTTTGTGGCTTTGCTCAAGATGAACCACCTACTATATTATTTCTGCACAACAAATTGATCAGTTTTCTGTTGTTTCCCAGCAGCAGCCAGTGGCTGCCATACAAAGTAATGATCTCTAGCAAAGTTTTATGTTGTGTTTCTCCTGCCAACTCTGAAGTGGTCAGCCTCCTTTGGCTCACCATCCTGGAACTATGTGGGTTTCTCGCTGTACTCAGCTTCCATAGACACATGCTTTGCTGCTCACAGCGTGGCGGATCTCCAGGTCTTTGTTACTGGAGATGTGACTATAACATCTGTTGAGTATGGCATATATGTAGTTACTCTCATCCATCTTAGGCATTTGGCTGCCCTTTCCAGGCTTGTGGGACACACCGTATAACATGAAATCTGTCTTGAAGAGAATATTGTAATACGGAAAGGAAAACAGTACATGAAATTATTATTTTTTCAATGTGGCTTTGATAATAAGAACTCTTGAAAACTCTCATTGGATATTTATATAACATTTGACCAAGTTTTGTAGAATTACCAAATAAAAATGATTTTAAAGCAATATGTTTATGTGATTGGATTACAGAAAACATTGTTTTTCAGATGATCATTTTGGATTTGTGTTAGGATATTGACCCCATGTTTTCAAATGATATGGAATAGTATTAAGTCAAGTAGTAAAAGCTTCCATCTCTGTATTATAAATGACCTCTGGATATATTGTATGATCCCTTAATTTAGGTCACAAATCAAAAATGACATCACACCTATGAAAATGTTGATACTTTCCATAGTAAAATATTCTTATGATCTACAGAAGTCTTAATATTAGGAACTGATTCTTTGAATCAGTGACTAAATAATTATTAGTGACTGATAATTATTGACTTTGATTTCTTGTGAAATCTGAAGTACTGGTAAGGCTAAAATCCTCTGATTAAGAGGGTAAAAGATATACCTGTTTGCGATACACATAAATTTCAAGAAACTACAGTAATCTTAGATCACTTCAATCTGTATTAAATCTTGGAGTTGAGTTTTCTGACTAAATAATTTAATAACCACATGCACAGTAGACTAGTTTAGAAAGTTATAAAATATTCCTCACCAAACTTTGAAAAGAGTTGCAATATTTATCTTGGAGAGCAATTGTTTGCTTCCTTCCTTATTTACTTATTATATTAATTTAATGTTACTAGGGTGTTGAACCCAGGGCTTCATGGATGCTAGACAAGTGTTCTAACACTTAGCTGTACCCTCATGACTTTCATTTATTTTGAGGCAGTGTCTTTCTAAGTTGCACAGGCTGCCTTTGGCCTCAATCTTGTGATTCTTCTGCCTAAGCCTCCCATGTATCTGGTGTTATATGAGTCTACCACCGTGCCTGGCATTATTTCGTATTTATTGATTGTAGACTAATCAGTCAAAGAATTCTAAGCCCCAACTCCTACTTTTTATATATCATATATCAAGATAATTAATATCAAATTTAATAAATTTTGAAGTACTTGTTAGCCTATAGATTATACTGTGAACCCTAAATTAATAGATAAGTATGTAATTGTAATTTAAATATTTAGCATTTAACATTGTATAAGTTAGATTAAAAATTAAGGCCCTGTAACCAAGAGACCCCAAAAGAAGTATCTGATACCAAATAGAATTATTTTTATCATTTAACTGTCCTAAAGCGAGTGGTGCAGCCTGATGACACTGTTTTACAAGGTCATTAATGGTCCCAGGTTTATGCCACCTTTTTGGTCATCCATCATCAACCAAATGCTGTTCGTCTGTAGGAACAAATTTAGGTCGTGGATGGAATGGAAGTCAAGGAAAACAGATTTAAACAAGTCCAATTTCCTTGGTAGTGAAATTTCCATTTCAATCCTTTATATATATTACAGTCCACACCTGGATAGATAAATACCTAGTTAAAACTTGAGAGTTGTTTTATGTTATTGCACTGCTGGGGATCAAATCCAGGGACTTGCACATGCTAGTCAAGTGCTCCACCACTAAACTGTACTCCCAGCCCTGACTGTTGCTATTATTTAAAGAAAGAACAAATGCCAGGCAAAGTGGTGCATGCTTTTAATCCTAGCACCCAGGAGGATGAGGCAGGAGAATGATGAGTTTGAGGCTAACCTGGGCTATATAGTGAGATCCTGTCTCAAAACAAACATGCAAGAGACAGGAGAGTAGATTCTAAGAATCTGCTATACTCTGAGGGTTTATTTCTCATCTTACCAAAATTGGTGGTGGCTTATATTCTCTCCCCACGTTTTTATATCTTGTACTATTCTTCTTGATTTTGAATTGAGAATATAAATAGGTAAGTCAGATGTTTTGTTACCTATACTCTAATCATATATGTGTGTGTGTGTGTTTGTGTATACACATTCCAGATTTACTTTATATCTTTCTTATTATTTGTACTGTTGGTAATGATGCATTTTTTCATAGTAATTTTTTGTGTCCCCTTTAATACGTATGAAGTATGATCAAAGCATACAGTGAATGTTTAAATTAAAAAATACTACAGTAAAATTTACATGTCATTAATTCCTCTCAAGATACTCTTCATGGATTCAAACACACTTTTCCCATCATTATTGCCACTTTCTAAAGCAATTCTGGAAGTTGTCTTTCATGAATGTCTTTAGTTTCATCCTCCATCATGATAATGTTCCATGTTATGCATCACTTCTGGTATGGCAATTTCTTTCAAATAAAACTATTATGATGTGTTCATATCCACATGTTCACTAGATCTGGCACTGTGTGACTTCTGGCTGTTCTACAAAGTCAAAATGACCATGAAAGGTAAATGTTTTGAATCGATTCAGGGCATTGAGACAGCCATGACAGTTCAGTAAAAGACACACAAGACAACTTCCAGAACTACTTCAGAAAATGTCAAGAAAAAAGGGATAAGAGTGCTTGGAGCCAGAGGGAGTATTTTGAGAAGTATCAATGGCAACTTCTCTTTTACTGTAATTATTTAAAATTTAAACACTCACCTTTTGATCATATCTCTTGTATATTTTTGTTGTTATTAGGTGCCATCTATCAAGTCTAAGTCATAGTGACTATAAATATAAAAGAACTAAACACTCTCCATCATTGTGCCATGCACATGATCTTTTTAATGTTTTTTTTTATTGACCCACCACTCTCCCAAATATGAGGTCCTTCTCCAGGGCTTGGTCCCCCATGACATCATGTGCAAAATACATAACATGTGGTCTAGTCATCCTTGCTTCCAGGGAGAACTCTGGTTGCACTTCTTCTAGAACATATTTTTTGGTTCTTTTGGAAGTCCTTGGTATATTCAATATTCACCTCCATCACTATAATTCAAAAGCATCAATTCTTCTCCTGTATCCCTTATTCAACATCCAGCTCTCGCAAGCATATGATAAGACTGAAAATACCATGTGTCAGGTGCACCTCCATGTTCAATGCGATGTCTTTACTTTTCAACACTTTAAAGAGGTCTATTGAAACAGCTTTTCCTAATGCAATGTGTCTTTTGATTTCTTCACTGCAGCTTTAGTGGGTGTTGATTGTAGAACCAAGTAAAACAAAACCTTGGGCAAACTCAATCGGAAAAATAAGTCAAAGGTATAATGTATGCTAGAGAGTTCCCTTTCATAACCACTTCATAAAGATAGTTAATAATGTTTTAGTCTGCTTGAGGCAGTTTTTAGAAATACCAATAAGTATTTTACTCAATTTGATTTAGTTGGTTTAGTTCAAAACACTTGATTTTACTAATAAGAAAAGTTTTCATGGTGGTGAATATCAGAGTTTTATTGCTCATTCCTCAGAAGTAAAGGTCAATTTAGAATCCAGGTGACTTAATCTATAATCCAGATTTAGGTTCAATAAGAATGTTACTGGCCTTTGTATATTTTTTCATTTTTTTTCTACACAGAATCACCTAAATATATAACATTTTAAAATGGGGATGCTAAAATGTTGGTGCTCTTTCTTCATAGTCATTTCCCTTCTATGTTGCTGGATCTGTTTATGCTGTGTTGGTGAGTTCCAAGTAGAAACAATGGGCAGACTTCTATTTATTTAAGTTATAGTATTAGGTCAATTCTATTACCTGATGACACATACACTTTAAGCTAGCAAGTTCAAAATGTATACCACTTATGATAAAACTGACAATAGTATCTGTAAGTCTGGAATAATATTTAATATAAAATTAAAGAATGACTTAAAAATATATAGTTGACACTTTATAGTAATAAATGCTGCCTCTTCCAGTGTTATAAAATTTTTTGAGTTTCGGCTACTGAATCTCAGTCTGTGGTTTTCTCATTACTCCATGCACAATGAAGTTGTCTGATAAGACTGTCTTGGTTTCTTGTGAATCCTGCTGGCAGAATTGATGAGAGTAGCAAATGTCTATATCTTACATCACATCCACCTATCAGGAATGCATTAGCGCTCGTGCTTTCTTTAGGAAGAAATGTTGTGAAATTGTCCAGAAAGTCAAAATACCATGAAAACTTAAAGCAGGCCCACCCAGAAGGATTCAGTATTCAGTGGAAGACTTACTATGTTCTTTAAATATAAACTGTAGAATTTCTCACTAGAAAAGATAAAATGTTTCTTGCTGACATGCTAGCTGTAAATAATGCAAGAGTAAACACTTTAATAATTTCAATTAATTCTGAAGTGTAGCTTTAATTTTTCTAATTACAGCTGGTATTCCTAACTCTGGAACTTCTGGCGGAAGTTAATGAAATCTTTGCTTAGCATTGCAGTTACATTATAAAACCTGCTGGTGAAGTGCAGAATGCTTTAATTAAACCTATTTTCTAAACTAAAATGAGCTGTTTTAACTCCTTAAAAAAGTTTCAAGTTATGCATTATTTTAAAATGGTATTAAATGTAGTCCAATTCCATTTTTACATTCCTATTATTTTCATATTTCAATGTTAATAATATGCCAGTTTTTCTTTTTGGAGCGGAGAGGTGACTCATTATATAAATTCAGTCAATTTATTTCAAGAATGAAACCTTGACAATATTTAAAGTATTTTCATTAAAAGCATAATTTGCTTTTGAGGCACAAAGTCAAATAAAAAATATTGTATGAGATACAAAAACAAACATGTGCATCTGCATATGCTAAATAATGTTAAGACCATCTTTTTTTCTTTCTTTCTTATTTTATTTTATTTTATTTTATATTTTTGTGGTACTTAGGTTTTGAACCCAGGGCCTCAAACATATTTTACAAGGGCTCCACCCTCAGACCATGTTTTTATTTTTTATTTTAAATCAAAGTCTTGCTAAGGATACACAGACTGCCTCTGGCCTTGAACTCATGATCCTCCTGCCTCTACTTCCTGTATTTCTGGGATTACAGGCATGCAACACCATGCCCAGCCTTAAGATAATCTTTAAAGCACAAAAATAACAATGTATTTTGGAGAGAAAAACATTTTTAGAGCTCTTGTATGTATTGTTATTTGCACCATTGGTAATGACCTACTTTTCCTTAACAATCTTGATGTCTCACCTGATATATATGATAGTAAAGAATAAATCAAGGATTATAACATACTATAGAGAGGATTCCTTCATAACCATCACACAAGGATAGCTATATAATGTTTTTAGTCTGTTTGAATCAGCCTTTTGGTAAACATCCATAGATTTTCTTGTTTGATTTGATTCACTTAGGAAAATTACATATACTACCTAAGACTTGGCCTTTACTACCATTATGTATCTCATGTACTGTACATGTTATATCATGTTCATACAATGTAACCAAATGTTATTCCAACAGCAAATGCAAATAGAATTGTAAGGCTAATTAACATACAGTCTAGCTAAATATCACATATGTAATATAATATATACTATATAATTGTCTAGGCTGGGGTTTAGCCCAGTTGGTAGGGTGCTGCTCTGTGCTCTCTGAGGCCCTGGGTTTTATCCCCAGCACCACAAAAATGGGAGAAGGACTTGGCAACACACTCCTAAAACAATCCTCAAACAATCTGCCATTGAATTCCCTATGAATAGCAGAGAATCCCTGACAGTGTGGGTCATGGAACAGTGTTGGGTATTGATTCTTTCTGTTGTAGATAAGGTCACTATGAGTTGGACCCAACTGACCACATCTAACTACAACAATAACATATAATTTTCCATAATCATGTAAATTTTTTGCCATTAAATTCCATTCTTGACTACCAGCTTCTCATTTTTCACAATCTACCCACTCTTTAAAGTTTTTACAATTATGTCTAATTTGGAGTCACAGCAAAACTTATCTAATGCTTGTGTTATTAATAATCAATGTCATTGTTAAATTATACCAGCCTATGAGAAAGAAACAGTAAGTGTCTTCTCTATGATTTGATCTTTTTATTTTATTCTACCTTTAAAAATTAGTTGTTATTTGTAAATATTATTGTTAGGTGCCATTCAGTTGGTTCCAACTCATAGTGACTCTATGTACAACGTATTTTAAAAATGCACTTATTTAGAATGGGCTTTGGAAAACAGCTAATGCAGATTACTGGCCCATGATTCTAATTGTAATTTTAATTTATAATATAAATACATAATGGCATCTATGAAATAATTAAATAAAAAAATTCCCCAGAACTATTGAATGATGTGGGAAAACTGTACTTGAGGCATAAGACACAATTCTGAAGCTGTATGGCAAAATGAACTACAGAACAAAACCAATTTGCCTATGGAAGACCACCTTATTTTATATCCATTTGAGAAGGAAATATCTGATTATGTTCTCTTCACTTTGCAGAAATTTAGAGCTATGGCAACTTGCTGAGTTGTCACTGATTTTTCCTACTTATTTGGAAGTAATTATTGGTTGAGGGAAAATTCATGGAAAGCCATTCAATTAGTTGTAAATTGCCTTGTTATCTTTTATTGTTCATCTCTGTTTTTATTTTTCATTCACTTTTCACCATTAATTTTCTCTACCAATTAACATTAAAAAATTCTTTATCAGCTGCATAGATAATTAATACACTCCAACTGGTTTCTGTAGAGACAATAATGTATTAGTGATGCTTTGCTTTGACCTAAGCCTCATTTCACTCTGAATATTGTACTTGTATAAAGTTAGATATAAACCACACAATATAAAAAACTGGTTATATTATATTTTGAGGTTAAAATGTGGTCTTATTATCTCTTATAGTTACCATTGGAATGATTAAATCAACTTATTAAAGTTTTAGGGGCAAAAAAAAAATCTTTCCTAAAGGTTTTTTTCCCTCACATCTTGACAAGATGAAAGTAAAATTCATATCACTTCTTCCTCTTTAAAGTGCAAATTTTTCTTTAAAAAAGTGACATTTTTCATTTAATTTGGTTCTGTGACAAAGAATCATCCCTGAAATGTGTATCCATTCTTGAGAATAAGGATACCAAATATTTTATCCTCAGCTGCCCTTACCACACACCTTTGAACTAGTAGCTATCCTGTGATACCTCATTAGACAGAATAATTGTGGCAAGGGTGTGACCTTGTACCTGTAAAGCAGTCTCCCATTCGATGGATGGTGTGAATGACTAAGTGGGTCAGTCTCAAAAGGATGTAAGCCATTCATTCTCATTAGGCTGCCAGCCATGAAACTCCAACATCATACCAAGTTGTCTGAGAAGTGCAGTAATTTATTGAAGGAATTTCTGTATCTGCTTCTCTAAAGGCAATCAGCAGTTCAAAGAACATAAATTAACTGAAAACTCAAGTATAAATAAGTTCACCTTATTTTTGCTATATTAAGCCCTCTGCTTGTATTTACACTGGTTTAGTATTAACCATTTACCCTAATTTCATAGGTGCCTTATTCTTTTGCATTTTGTTAAATAAAGATTGAAGTATAGCTGGGCATGGTGGTGAACGCCTATAATCCCAGAGGCTCGGGAGGTGGAGACAGGAGGATCACAAGTTGGAGACCAGAGGCAGTCTGCATAACTCAGGGAGACCCTGTCTCAAAAAGTAGAAAAAAATGGGCTGAGGGTACAGCTCAGTGGTCCAGCACTTGCAGAACATGCAAGCGCGAGGCCCTGGGTTCAACCCTCAGTACCAAAAAAAAAAAAAAAAAGATTGAAGTATAAAAAGGCATTCCTAGTGTACCTAAAAAAATGTGTACCTAGTGTACACTTTTTTTTTTTGGAGAAAATACTGCAAAATAATAGCAACTTCAGTTATCCTCGAAGCATATGCCATGTAATTTCTCCTTTTTTTTTTTAGGGAAATAGAGAATAAATGTTTTCTCAGAACTAGAGAGGTAAAGTGTCCTCTGTAATTATAGGCAAAGGAGATTATATAATCTACTTGTTTAGGCTTAGTCCACCTAATGGAGGATAACTTCTTTGGAGGGAGGTGACAACAAATGTAAATGATTTAAAAATGGTGAGAAAGATTGAAGCACAACACAAAAGTGGGAAATTTCTCTTTAGGAAGAAAGGAAAAAAACTCAACTCCTGTTTTAGCAATAACTTCATTTTGCTATGTGCTGAATATATGTTTTTAAGAACAAAAAGAAGGCTTACAGTGGCAATGAGAGAGAGTTTACATAAAAAGAAAAAGCACCATTTTGAGGTGGAAAAAGACTTCTAAAATTGCATATTTCCTATTTTCTGTCTCAGCAGTAAGAAAAAAAGCCATTTTGTCAAGGTTACAAATAGGCTTGGCTGTCTTTTTTCATAGAAATGAATATTTTGCTTCAAGATTTTCTCTTCATTTGAAAATAGTTCATTAACATTGCTTTGGCTCAAACTCCAAAAATGCTGTTTGTCTGCCAAAATTCTTAGAGAATCCCCAATCTCTTTGTATTAGTATGAAGTGTGTCATATATATATATATATATATATATATATATATATATATATATATATGCCAAAAGAAATAAAAGACTTTTTAAATAAGAACATAGTACTGAACCCACTAGGTGGCCTCAAAATCACTAATCCCTTTGGTATTTCAGAATATAATCTGTTATTTAGCCTATAAGTATGAAGATATATTTGTAGTAACACTCAGCTAATGTTGATGTTGAGCTCTCATGGTGTTTTTTTTTTTTTTTTTTCATGGTGGTGAGGATTGAACCTAGGACCTTGCAAGTACCAGGCAAGCTCCCATGTTTGTTAACTTTTGGGCCTTTTTGGGACCAAAGGCTTTTGGGCCTTTTTGCCCATTCAAATATTTTATTTATTTAGTTTTCATGAGTAATCATTTTCACATATGTGCTGTAACATTGTTATTCAAATTGTAGTTTGTGGACAAGAGCATAGATATCATCCATGATCTTGTAAGAAATGCAACATCTCTGGCCCTGCCCAAGACCATTTGAATTATCATCTTCATTGACTAAGATCCCCATGTATTTCCTATGCAGGATTGAGAACTACTGCTTTAGAATACAGGCCCATGTTCTTCTGATTCGGCCCACTTGTCAGTGTGCCACATCACTTTGTATTGTGACAAAGGATATAGTGAGTCATCACTTGGTCTTACATAATTGACATGGCTGTTATGGGTAGCTCTGTCACAACATTTTCCTTAAGAGATGCTGAAACTTTTTATCCTGTAATACTTTCTCCTAATCATGAATCATTTTTCACCCTTTTACCTTCATATCAGAAACCAAGCTGTAATTTTAAGAAGCTTTCCTAAAGTTTTAGGGATAATAGCATTCGAATGTACCAAAGACCAACTTAAGTTGACAGCTCCATTCAGCTAATTCATAGCTTCACATGTGTCCTCCAGGGGACTTGGAGGACATCTTGCTCATTTAGCTTCTAGCTTTTTCTGTTACACCTTTTTATATAGGAGTTAAACCTGTATTGCTGGGGAGTTCGGACCCACATCCTATGATGCTTTGGTGGAATAAGTAGTTCCTATCTCATTTCCAGGGTAGGGGTTTAGCTCAGTTGGTAGAATGCTTTGCAGTCTATGAGGTCTCAGGTTTGATCCCCAGCTCTGGAAAAATGGGAGAAGCACTTGGCAATCCACTCCTGAGCCAATTCTGAAACAATCAGCCCTTGAGAATCCAATGAGGGTCACTATGAGTCAGATACGACTCAGTGGCAACTAACAACAACAATCTCACTTCCATCTAAGGTCACTTGTTGTTGTTGTTAGGTGCTCTCGAGTCGTGTTCGACTCATAGAGACCCTTATAGGGTTTTCAATGGCTGATTGTTTTGGGATTGCCTCGGGAGTGGGTTGCCACCTCCTTCTCCCGTTTTTGTGGTGCTGGGAATCAAACTTGAGACCTCAGAGACTGCAGAGCGGCGCTCTACCAACTGAGCTAAATCCCTCTAAGGTCACTAGAGGTCCCATTTTTTTTCCCGGGTAGGCATTATAATAATCTGCACAAAAAATTACTCTAAAGCATAGTGACTTAAAACAACTACCATTCATTAGCTAGTAAGTTTCTGGAGACAGGAATCTTGTAGTGGCTTAGCTCTGTGTTTCTGATAAAATTTCTTAAAAGTTTGTAAGGTGTTTGGGGGAGAGGAGGGACTGCAGTCATTTTAGGCCTAACTAGGTCTGGGAAGATCCACTTCTACTCTTCAGTAAATTGCCATGTAGGCTCACTAGGGCCACTCATGGCATGGAAGGAGGGTGGGAGGATGGGAGGGAGAGGGAGAGAGAGAGAGAGGAAGAGAAAGTGCAAGTAAGGGAAAGAAATGCTTCACTGCTTTGTATGATCTCAGTAGAAAAGAGTTGCTAAGTGCAGGCAGCCCACACACAACAGGAAGCAATTAGTAGAGTATGTGAATAGCTGGAGGCCAAGTCATGGGGACATCCTGCAGGCTACCCACCACACTCTTCCCCTGGAATAAATAGCTTGGTTTTCTGCTTCCAACAAGGCAATTTCACCATATTTTACAATAAAAAGACCATGTGGACATTAATGGGTAGGTAGGTCTAGTTTGCAGTGTTAAAATAATCTTCATAATTACATGACAGCTTTCTTTGAATACTTTCTGAAGCCTCTTTACCTTGTGCTTACATCTCCTGCAAATAACTCTCAAAACAAAATAAGACAAAAGGAATGTATCCATAAGAACATTTATCTTCAGCAAAACACACAATAGTAATCCATTGTGCCATTTATATGCACACAAAATAAATTAGTATTTCTTCCCTTAAATGTGTCTTCCACCCCAAACCACACTATACATACACACAAGAACACACACACACACACACACACACACACACACACACACACAGAGAGAGAGAAAAGGTAATTTATATTATATCATGCATTCAGTTTTTAGTAAAAAATATCAGCAAATAGGTTAATAATGATCATATAGTTCTTTACTAGAAGTAATAGGTGGATTTTTCTTTTAATTTTATGAAAATGAACTGTAATTTTACATAGGTTGCTTACATAAAAAAGATCCTACTTCAAAAATAAATTTGATGAAGAATGGATAAGTACTTTATAGTATATTCATACCATAAAATACAGTACAGAAAAACAGAAGAACAGACTAGAAGAACTAATACACTGAAGAATGTGAATAAATACCAAAAGAATGCATGCTTACTGAAATACAATATATACTGAATGGTAGAGGTAGTATGTTTTTATTTATATGAAGTTCTGAAACAGACAATAGTTATTTATGGTGTTAGAAATCTTATTAGTGATTACTTTGGGGAGGCAGAGACATGCAAAATTGACAAAGAAGGAGCAAATGGCAATTATAGGAAAATGAAATTATTCTATATTTTGGATGGTAATTACATGAGTATGTATATTTGACAAAACAATCACTTCAATGGATGCATTTGATTTCATATTCTTATGCCTCAATATAAAATGAATTTGATAATTGACTTCTTTGTGGAAAAACATCTTGTAACTTCCACAGGACTAAATTTTGTCTGGAGTACTGTGATTTATATGATTTTTTTTTCTTAAGGCAATAAAATTTGAAACTTGCTGATTATTACTTTATGAAATATAGAAGTTTAATTTTAATATTATGATATTACAGATTATTGCTGTTTGAGTTGGCATGGCATTAAACTTGGAACATTTAGGCTGAGTTTATTTACTTATTTTTATTTTAATTAACTTTTGTACTTATATTTTAACTTGAGTTTCTGCTGGCCTTATTATAGGGTGGTTACAAATGGAGTCACAGAGACAGTAATAACATAAATTTGTTTTTGAAAATTTCTGACATATACATGTTCTCTTCCACACACACACACACACACAAATGCTTGCCAAGTGTTATAAGGAGTTCCATGAAGATATTTCATATGTTCAGATGTAAGCTATCAACTGGCCTCTGGTAGTCCCCTTAACTTAATTCTAATCCTTGGGTTGGGTAACCTATGTCCACTCTACATCTCTGAGATGCCGCTGCATCCAGTAGTTACTGCTGTCTCCCATCAGAGATTTGTTTCATCCAGGATCACGTTTATCTTTCATAGTTGAGGCACTAGAATCTTTTACCTGTTACCATAGTAATTCCTTACAGAGCTAGACAAGAGGGCCTCATCTCTTGCCTTTTCACTTTTCTTTTATGCTTTTCTAGAGGATTGCTTCCTATGCTCTAAAGCCTTAGTCATCCTATTGAAACAGATCTTTCAATTTTACGTGTAAGATTCTTTTCCGCTCTTCCTTTGCTCCATAAGACTCAAATGTGAAACTAACTCCAGGTGAATCTGAGTGACTGGTCCTGGCAGTGATCATTTACTGACTGTATATTAAATAACTTTAAATATCCTGTCTTTTAAGTATGTTGCTCTTGTAGTACAACACAGGGTCTGATTCCATGGTTCGATCACTTACCCATATAATTGTGATTAAAATTTATTTTGGGGTTAATTATTTCAATAACTGTCATGTGTTTGTGTACACTAAGCTACAATAACACCTTAATTAATTGTCTTTAGCTTTTTGCATAGTTACCTGTAGTGTCCATAAGATAGACACTAAGTGAAAAATCTCCACTTCTACAATGTTGTTGTTGTTAGGTGCTGTTGGGTTGGTATCTGACTCATTGCAACCCTGTGTACAACAGGTGAAACATTATTGTCAGTGCTTGTCTGCTGTTCATAGGGTTTTCAATGATGGATTGAATTTTGAGAATGGGTTGCTAGGTCCATCTCCTAAGCCTACAGCACCTGGTGTTCCCAGGTGGTCTCCCATCCAAGTACTAACCAGGCCCTACCCTGTTTAGCTTCTGAGATCTGACAGGATCAGATGCCACAGGGATACGGCTGCAGGGATACTTCTAGAACACTTGTTTCTTATCATGAGCATCATTTTAGTTAATTACTTTGGATTGCCTTAGAAAGATCACAGATCTTGGACAATTTTGATCTGTATTTTGGCTGTTACATTTAATTGTTGACAGGGTGCTAACAAAGATGTGAACTTGAGTTACAGCACCCCTCATGGTGAGAATACCCCTTAATTTGCCATTCAGCATCTATTTTGTGCCAGGCACTGTGTGAAGGGCTGGGGATAAAATGGAGTCTAAAGATCACTCTCATGAAAGTAATATTTCCTTGCCTCACAGGTGAGATATTTTATTCTCTTTCTAAAAAAAAATAACACTTTATAATTGATATAGCATTCTCTCTTGTGACCTATGAACTACTTAGTATCATAGCTTTGGACCTCTCTTTTGTGAGGATATCCCCTATATATCAGCTACATTTTCATCTATCAGACTAAGAATGTGGACTTTAATTTGCTTTGATTCCATTTTTGGTTCTATGACATATTTTCAGCTTTCCCTGAGCTCTCTGTGCCTGCCCCTTCATCTGTGTGTATACAGCATTTATACCTATTCTTGAGCTTTATGGTCCCTTCATTAGACACTGTGGAAGTGTGAAAAACAGAGAAAAAAGTCTACAGTTTTCATCTTGAGTACCTTCCTCAGTGCTAAGTACATGGTGTGTATGAACATAGCCTTTAAGTGAGTAGGTATAAACCAGCATGATCTTCTCTACTGACAAGCTGTGTGCTCTTGGCCATGAGCTTCTCCAACTCTCAGATTCCTTTTCTGAAAGAATGGCACATTTATCAAAGAATTTGTTGTGAAGATTAACTGCATTAGTCAATATCAAGCAAATTTACCAAAAGTCACTACATCATAGCTATTATAGATGTTCGGTGCTGTCAAGTCAGGTTTCATAGCAACCCTCATAGGGTTTTCAATGATTGATTGTTTTGGGATTGTCTCAGGAGTGGATTGCCACATCCTTCTCCCATAACTACATCATAAGCTGTCTCTAAATGTTAGCACTTCCCTTTCTCCTTCTTCTTCTTCCTCCAAGTCCTCCTGTTCCTCATTATTACTATATTACTTTTATTATTATTAAATTATCATTTTAATAAAATGAATGATCAAATTCAGAATATTACATATACCATGGAGACTCACTAAAATTGAGACTCTATTAAGAACATAGGACTTCAGATTCTGGGGCTGAAGCTTTCTGGTCGCTGAAAGTAGAGACCTTTGCTGTCAGCTGCTCTGACTTGTGTATCGTCTGTCACAATGGGTCTCTTCATGCTTCTGCTTTCATCATTTCACATTTTCGATTTAATAACACCTCAAGTGATTTGTTACTAATGATAAGTATCACCTGAAATTTTTATCCCAAGAAATCTTTTGCTGTGGTTAGGTGCCATCGTGTAGGTGTCTGACTCGTAGTGACCCTACATACAACAGACAAAACAGTATTATTAGTGCTTCTCTGGTATTCACAAGGTTTTCAATGGCTGATTATTTCTTGGGAGTGTGTTGCCCAGTCCTTCTCCCAAGCCTACAGCACCTGGTGTTCCCAGGTGGTCTCCCATCCAAGTACTAACCAGGCCTGATCCTGCTTAGCTTCAGAGATCTGATGGGATTGGATGCCACAGGGCTACGGCTGCAGGTGACAGAGGTACTAGCCTCTGTTTTTAATATCCATTGAGTTTCTTAGAGAAATATAGCTTAGATATTTCTATATAAAAATGTACAAGGATGAATGAAAAGATGTAGATACAACATTTTATAGGGATAAAAAATTTTATAAACAATATAGTTAAGGTTCTGAAAGTTTATACTGACAAATATTGATTAAAAATTGTTTAAATATATGTGTGAATGTGTGTGCACACACATTATGAAGAATCCTTTTGAGGTTGACAGTAACTTACTCTTTCCTAGATATTAGGAGGAAATGATGCATCCTCTGCACTTTAGTTATTGCTGCGTTCTAGTTTTGCGCACAGCAAACCTGATAAAAGACATATAAGAATGTAGTTCACTCTTTTTAGATTCTTACTATCATTGTGGTTTGTTTCCCTTATGACTAACTGCAGTGGATTTAGTCTCACAAGCTATGTTATGTAGAATTGCCATGTAATTTTTATGCTTACTTTTTAAAAAGTGCTTTTTGACATCTTTTCTGAATATTTTCATTCTCAAGAATGTTCTTTTCCATGTCACATTTTATTGAGCCAAATATAACAATTAGAGACTGGCAGGAGGGCAGTCTATATTTAGCATTTTCTTCTTGTTAAATTCCTCTCACCATCTATGCAAAAGCTACCAAGATATAAGGTTAACATTTTTATTTCCATCTTGTGCTCATAGTTCATACTATTTCATACTAGATGAAATAATTCTATATCTTTACTGAATCACTCTCCTATATTCTTCATTGCAAACTGTGGAAAGTCATTTTTCTAATGAACATAAATAGTAATCTCAGAAAATTAAGACTATTTAAGTACTTTGTAATTTAATTTAATGTAAATTGCTGCATTGAATTTTGAAAAACTTCTCTGTATAGTTTCAAGTAAATATTTCATTTAGATAACCAATTCTTCTATGACATACTTATAGTTTTGCATTCAAGATGTAATACTTTCCTTTTGTTGACATTAAATTTTAGGTTTTCCTTAACCAGTTACCTCACTGAATGGAATTCATTTACATGACATTTTCGTACATATTTTTCTTTTTAAAATGTGTGAAATAGATTATTTTTGTTAGCTTAACTCTTTATAAGAATGGAGCTGGGCACCATGGTGCATGCCTTATGATCCCAGTGACCTGGAAGGCTGTGGCAGAAGGGTGATAAGTTTGAGGCCAGAAGCTGCCTGCATAATAGGGAGACCCTGTCTCAAAATTTACAAATATAAAACGTGGGATGGGGTTGTAGCAAAGTGGTATTGCAAATATGTGTGAGGCTCTGGGTTTAACCTCTGAGTACTGAAAAAAAAAATAAAGAATGGAAAAATCAGCTGGTATTCTGAAATAGCTCCAATATTTACATAGATGCCCTTAACCTCTGTGTGACTGGTCTGTGTGGGCTAAGTATGTGTGGGTATTACCAGTTAATCTTATGCTTTTTGTTGTTGTTGTTCAATACTTAGGGATTGAACCCAAGGCCTCACACATAATTTGCAGGAGCCCAACTACTAGGCTATACCCCTAACTCCTTTTTTATTTTTTATCCTGCGCCAGAGTCTGGCTAAATTATGTAGGCTACCTCTGGCCTCATACTGAAGATCCTCCTGCCTTAGACTCCTGAGTCATCCTGGACATCTTGTGCTCTTTTGATGGTACTGAGAGAACTTAGAGACACTTTAATCTTTATTGGATTTCCTTAAAGCAAAAAGCAACCTTACATATAAACATTAAATATTATATATATTTTAGGCTCAGTATATCTATTCCTGCATTGAATAATATAGTATGGTATCAGTTTTCTATATCAAATTTCCAGCTCTGAGATTATTTGGATTTGAAGTCAAATTATATTTTCCTGAGTTGAACAGTATGTTCCTCATTTGACTTATAAAGCTGAATTTGTTAATCAGATAAATTAATATCTCCAAGGCAGATAAGTTTGGGTGGGATTTATAAGGGTATGTAAAAGGTACAGTATATATGGTATTATCTAAATATAGGCTTCCATCAATGGAAGAATTGCACAAATAGTTGCAAGTGTAAGAAGGATAAGGAATATTAATGATATTTATTTTATAATGTTGTCAAATATTTTATTTCACAAGGATATTGAGGTATTATTATTTGAATTCTCCTTTTCCTTTTCCCATTCATCACTATTTGCACTATTTTCCTATTGGTGGAAGCCCATATTTAATACTATTAAAGATATTATTGGGCTGGGATTTAGCTCGGTTGGTAGAGTGCTGCTCTGTAGTCTCTGAGGTCCTGAGTTCAATTCCCAGCACTGCAAAATGGGAGAAGGGCCTGGCAATCCACTCCCAAGACAATCCCGAAACAGTCAGCCATTGGAAACCCTCTGAGGACCGACTCGATGGCACCTAACAACAACAACAACAACAACAACAAAGATATTATTATAAATCTATTTCACAGTTTAAAGGGGATCAGGATGATGAAACCTAAGAGTGAGTTAAATTTGCCATTTTAGACCATCATCAGTTATTTATTATCTGAAAGCTCAAATATGTCCAATTATATAGTTTCAGGGTTCCTAAACAGTCATTAAAAACCCTAAGAGGGTAGCTATGAGTTGGACCTGACCCAGTGGCACCTAACAACTGCAACAGTTACAAGTTACTGTGACCAAATACTTGACAGAAAATACCTCAGGGAGGAACATTTTATTTTGGCTCAGATTTCGGAAGTGTTAGTCCATCATGGTAGGGAGGGTGTGGCAAAGCCCAGCAGTTAACATCTTTGTGGCCAGGAAACCAGGAAAGGGGGCCAGCAGCCTGGGATAAGATACAGCCCTAAGTGCCCTTCTTTATTCGGCTAGGGCCCACTTCTAAAGTTTCCACAACCTCCCCATGTAGCACCACCAGATGGAAACTATGTGTTCAATGTATGTGGGGGATATTTCAAGTTCAAATCATGAATTTTATCATGCTATTTTTGGCCTAAAAGTAGTTTGGGTAACACCAGATATTGTAGGCTTGGGAGAAGGACCCGGTAACCTACTCCCAAATATCAATCTGCCATTGAAAACCCAGTGAATGGAAGAGAAGCACTTATAATAGTGTTTCACTTTTTGTATGCAGGGTTGCTGTGAGTTGGACACCAACACGATGGCACCAAACAACAGCAACAACAATTAAAAGGCTAGCTAAGACATGAATGTTACCCTGGCCAGTTCAAATTTCCAGTTCAGAAATAATCTAGGAGGCTTCTCCAGGTTCAGCAACCAGAGTCAGATACTTCTGAGTGGTCAGGCATGTACACATTCATTCACCAATTCTCTAATGCCCAGCAACTATATATTTTCAATCTATAATCAAGATGTGGCTGTTATTCCCACTGGATTATTTCTATCTGTATATGGCAGGGTTCAATTGGGTAAAAATAAAATCACAATAGATAGTTCCAATGGGAAGGGACCACACAAATAGAAGTTGGTGCTTATAAATTCTTAGAAGAGCTGGAGGAGCAAAGGCTACAGATGTCTATTAATTCTCATCACTGGCTTTCAATAATCAAAAATATCCCACTGAAACCCAGATCAGAATCTATAGCAGATTGTTCACAGTATCTGTGTCTACTTGTAGCACTGAGGCTGATATTTTATTGAGGAAAATATGGAGACTGTTGTAAAATCTCTCCTGTTGAAACCACTTTACTATCTGCCATTGATGATCCTCTTTCTCTTTTGTGTTGTGCAATTGGATGTCATTGGCAGAGATTAAGCTGTACTGTTGAAGACTCATGTTGAAACAGTAACCAAATGTAGTTCCCAAGCTTCCAGCACCTGTGATATAGGAGCAAGAAGAGTAAAGACTAAAATGGATTTCAAATGTCAACACAAGCATTCACCTCAGGGTTTGTGTAAGAAAGAAATTTCCTAGAGTAAATGTTTTCATATTTCCTCATAATTCACTAAGAAAGCAAGCTTGTGGAAGGTTGGGTGTGCTCAAGATTATTGTTAGTATACCCTGTTTTCAACGTGAGGAAAGGTAGACATTAGCAAAACACTCTTCACCAAGGTTTCTAGATATTGACTCTGCTGTAGCATTATTTGAACACTTCACACATAGCAGTCTTCTAACATAGCAGTCATTGAAAAGACTGTATCTGTCAATACCTGTGAACCAAACTGAACATCTGGCCCCTTAGCACAAAGAAAAACGTCCTTTCTGTTCTGCATCTGATTTCTCTCAATCCTTAATCTCAAGTGATCTGCATCCTCCAGAAGGTTGGAATGGCACACCATAAAACCAAACCAACAACAACAACAAAAACATAATAAAACAAGCAAACAAAAACTCCAGACATTTTATCTCTTTCTTCCGTATAAAAATCATATCATCTTGGATTTAGGCCTTTCTCCTCTTCTAAAATGTCACCAACTCTCTATGCATCTTGCTGCTGATTCAACTTCTCATAGACTTCCTTCTTTAAAAATAATTTTATTGTATCATCTGAGATTTCTATTTGATGCTCATGAACAAAGAAATAATCAAAACCACAACTCTGCTGCATGACCCAACTCTTTGCTTGCTTATCTTAATTGAAGCTCAGCCTTCTCTAAAGGAATTCACTTTATTACAGCCCTATGGGTGACTACTGTTCGTTCTTTTATATCTGGCATACTTTATGTTCAGGCAGATAGTGTTGTCTTCTTTGATTCTTAATTCCATGTCTAATGAACAATACCTGTGTAAAAAATAACCAGTCTCTGAGGCTCCTGAATTTGTGGACATTTCCTTTATCATTGCAGATGCTGAATGATGTCATACTCTCTGTTCTACTCCTCAACTAGTCCAGCATGCTGATTGATATCTGTGAACTCAGATAACTTCTCCAATGCAGAACCCCCATAATCTCTTACAATCTATCTCTTCAGCTTGCAAGCCATTTGAAAACACTAATTCAAACAAAGATCTTGCTTTCTTAACTGTCCCAAGCATGACTTCCAAGACCATGGGTGTCACCAACCCATCAGTATTTCTGCAGTCTCTTAGCCTTCTTCTCACCTTCTATACTGCTCTTTGAATTTAGAGTTTATTATTGTGGTCACTTTTGTTTTGATGCCCTACAAAATATCATCTTCATCCTATTTTTTTTAAATACTGCCCATTGTCATACTTTATTGTCCATAAGTTAATATTTGATAGAATAGACTTAATTATAGATTTGCCCAATATTATTTCATGCTCTTCTCTCTGTCAAGATGAAGAAGTAAGAAAGGAATAAAGAAAGAAAGAAAGAAAGAAAGAGAGCGAGCGAGCGAGCGAGAGAGAGAGAGAGAGAGAGAAAGGGAGGAAAGGAGCCAGGCAGGCATCGTAGTGCGCACATGCAATTCCAGCAATTTAGGAGGCAGAGTCAGCACTATCAGGAGTTACAAGGCCAGACTGAGCCTGTGTAACTTAGAGAGATCTTGTCTCTAAAAAAAAAAAAAAAGTGAAAAAATGAACAAAGTATGTGCGAGGCCATGGGTACAATCCCCAAGTACAAGTTAATAAGTAAGAAAATAAATGAATAAATAAAAACTTTCCTTTGTCTTTCTCTATCCCCATCTTATTTCTCTTCAATTCTTCTCTCAGATATTAGCCAAAATGTTACTTCTTATTGAGTAAATCTTCCTATCATTGCAAACTAAATTGACCATTATTGTCCTTCATAGAAGATTTAAACTACTTCTTCACAATGCTATTCCAATTGTTTGTGTAATTTTTTGTTAAGTATTATTCATTCTGCTAGAATGAATTCCTTGTCAGTAGGGTTGTGTCTGTCTTGCTTATAGTTATTTAAAGCAAAGGGAGAAATACTTAAGTGTCTATTAAGTAAATGGGTAGATACCAGATCTGCTCTATAAAGGGAATATGCACAAATTGTTGAGAAAAAATATTAGATACTTGATAGAGGAGATTTCTAAGTTCTCTTCAAATTCCAAGTCTCTGCTTTCTGTAGATAAGAATGAAAGAAAAATTAGTTTATAAAATATGGGTATTGTAGAAATGCACAGTAACAAAATGTACATTTAAGTAATATAGATTTGAGGAGAATTGTAACATTTATTTTAAGTTAGTATGAGTATAGCATTGATTTCACATCTTGTTTACATTTTGTGTTTGGAAATAGGAATGAATATGACCAATATATTGCAGAACTAAAAGAACAAGGGAAAATTCAGGAAGGGTGATATGATAAATTCAAGTCCAAGTACAGGAACTGACTTTCATTGATGGAAAAATGGATAATGTTTCATGGTGTTTTTTATTTACTAGCGGATTTCTCAGATACATATTAATAGAGGAGTATCCTGAGCTATGTCCAGACTCCATTATATCTAACATATTGTTAGATACTATGTGACATAACCTATTTTATGTGAGGAACAGAGAGCAAACTTTCCAAGAAGTCCATGACCAAATTTCTAAACAAACATATGTTTACTTTTTCACTACTGCCAAAAATGCTGGTTTGCTATTTTAACAATTTCTAATTCTATAATTCAGTTATATTTGAAGGAAAGAAATTTTAAATTCTAGACGCTTAGCTTGTATTTATTATTTATGGAAATGATTAAGAATTCCATATTCTTATAGATTTTGGAGTTTGTGAATATCTTGTGATAAATATTATTAATATAAATGCTTATTTTTAAGGCATCTGTCTATATGGAACTTAAACATCTTTACTTTAAAAAAAATTACCTTCTATTTAGTACTCTGATACCACTCAGGAATGACCAAAACTGCTGAGACTAATCTAAGGGATAGTGAAATAAAAATGAAGATTTACCTAATTAACACAGCAAGTGAGTTTTCTCACTCCAGCATGGGGTAGGTAATTGTACACAAAATATATAAACCCTGCTAAACCTACTGACATTAATTTGATTCCTGGCTATTATCACTGACAATAGCATTATAATCTTAAATTAGCTGAAATTAAGCATACTTTTACTTGGTCACTCTTAGATATTGCCTCAAAAATTCTTTGATGAGTGTTTGCTTTCTTAATAGCCCCTGCCATGATATCCATTGTAATTTTGAAAGTGAAGGTTTAAATTGTTTTGTTAGGACTATGACTAAACAGATCAAGACTCTAAAAACCTGTCAATTTTGTTTCAGGGTTATACAGTAGTTATAAGATAACGATCTTGTCCTACATTTCTTATGTATTTCTTCCTTCAGAATTTGAAATAAAATGAAAATTTATTGGTTCAGTTTAAGATTGACACAGTTGTTCTGATAGTTAATATTTCACACTGGTTGAACAAAAACTTCTTCAGGAGTTAATATGTACCAGTTAGTGTTTGAAGTACTTCATAAATACTATTAAGCCTCACCTATGGGATGTCTGTCTTCATATTACAAATGAGGGAATTGAAGTGCAGAGATAGCATGTAAATTCCATAGGCTATTCATATGGGAGTCTGCTGTGATAGCACCTTGGCAGCTGATCTGGCCTGATCTCGGAAACTGAGCCGGGTAGGCCTGGTTAGTCCTTGGATAGGAGACTGCCTGGGAATACCAGATGTTGCAGGCTAGGAAGAAGGACCTGGCAACTGAAACACTCCTGAAACAATTCACCATTGAAAATCCTATAAATAGCAGAGAAGCATTGACAGTAAAGTCAGGCATGGCAGTGTCAGGGAGTGTTTCGTTATGTTGCACATAGGGTCGCTATGAGTTGGATCTGACTGGATGGCACCTAACAACAACAATAACATTCACATCAGAAATGTCAAGCCAAGATGGTTGCCCATACGTCTAGACCTGGCTCTTAGCTCTGTACTCTAGGGTCCTGTACTTGGCTGATTTTTATTGTTATACTATATCTCTGACAAACATTTCCTATATTTGAAGAATTCAGTAAACTATTTGGTTCTCACGGGACATGCATGTCTATGTTACATTAAGAACTATAGTACTACATCAGCAGTCTTCAACCTTCTTGGTACCAGAGACTGGTTTTGTGGAAGACAATTTTTGCACAGACCATTTGAGGGGGTGGTATTGGATGATTCAAGTGCATTACATTTATTATGTAAATACGGAAAAAGCTTTACCTACCCGCTCCTTGTGTCGCGCTGTGTAGACTAATTCCTAACAGGCCATGGTACTGATCCGTGGACTAGGGTTTGGGGTCCTGTGGTCTAAATGATACTTTATATCTAACAGATATGGTACAAGGGAAATTCATTTAAGCATCAGGTATTTTTGGGTGTAACTTAAGATATGCTACCCATGTGATGCGGTACAAATCACCCTGTCCACCTGAGACCTAGTTTCTTCCGTCAGATAAGTATTATAATTATAACTTTCAGATATTATAAATTACAACTTTTTAGTATATATGAGTTACTACCAATATTACTAATAGGATGGTTATATTAGTACCAGTACTGCTCTTTCACTTTAGATTGCTGAATTTCTGATAGCATTTTTATTAAAACCCATATCTAATCATGAAATAATTGAAGTGGTTCATGCCATCAAAAACTTACACCATAAAAAATATAAAATGTGGAAGTAAGAAAATTTAAGGGAATTAGAAAATGCTTTAAGCCAATATTGGATTTGTAGTGTATAGCCACCAAGGCTTGTATTTAAAAGGATGACTATATTGTCACAGTTTTGTACATTAATGAATGAAATAGAAATATTACACAAAAAAGGTAATGTTTTTGTTCAAAAATGGGATGATCATGTCAAAATTATTTACACATCTTGGCTAAGATGTGCCTAAAAGCTTATGGTGACCCAATGTAATCTTTCTGAAAGGTTATGTAACCTTAGCTGAGCGGGGTATTTTCCTGGAATATGTTATTTGGTACTGTTATAGAAAAATGAGTTAAGCTAGGTTCTAGTGAATTTAATAGAAAACACAAAGTACTTTATTGTTATAATTTATCCTTAATTAAGCTAGAAAAATAAAGCATTAAATGTCTGATTCCAGGCTTTTATTTATTTCCAAATTGATGTGCATGGAAATGACAATGTTGTAGCCTGTTGCTGATTTACACAGTACATTTGGGCATGTAGTGATTTCAATTAATTATTTGCTTCCACAAGGGAAGAAATGAGGCTCTGAGTTCTTGGTTATTGATCTTGCTTCTTTGTAAAATTACAAACACTTCATGTACTAGCAGAATGAGAACTAGTAATCAACGATTTCTATTGGGCTTTCTATTTTTGAAACTATGTATTCTTGGATATCTTTCCTATCTCTGGGAGTTTGCATTTTTGTGGAACACAAATTAAAATTTTGTAAGAACTCATAAAATAAATATACCTAAAACTAATTATATATTTATCCTTTATATATATGTGTGTGTGTGTGTGTGTGTGTGTATCTGTCTGTGTATGTATGTTTATGTATATTTACCACATATTGTTATTGTTAGGTGCTGTCAAGTCAGTGTCCAACTCAGAGCAACCCACTGTACAACAGACCAAACATTATTGTCAGTGCTTCTCTACTATTCATATGGTTTTCAATGTCTGATTGTTTTTTGGGAATGGGCTACCGAGTCCTCCCCAAGCCTACAGAACCTGGCATTTTATATCTATATCTCTAGCTATATCTATTTATATCTATCTATCTATCTATCTATCTATCTATCTATCTATCTATCATCTACCATCTATCTATCTATCTGTAAAATGTATCTTCCTACACCCAAATCATTGTCATCTGAGTATGTAATTCTTTTGAGGCTAGAGGTTGCAAGAAATGTTAAGAAGAAATGCTCATTGAAATACTGAATTTAATAGAAATGAGAAATTAGTTTAACTCATTCATGCTCCTATACTAAAAACATGCATTATAACTATAAATCAGATTAGATTACTTTTTTTAACTTTTTGAAGACTTTCAAAAGTATTTTACTTATGATAGAGGTATCTTATATGTGTGATTTTGCTTGTTTTAATCAAGTATGTTAAAATCTGTGTTGATTTCTAACTTATTGTTTTAATGTTTAACTATCTACTGTGGTAAATTATTGATTAGTAAATTTGTTTTCTTTGATGCTATAACAAATTATTACAAACTTAGTACCATACAACAACTAAAACTTCTTATATTTCTGAAGATGAGTCTAAACTGGGGCCCACTGTGTTAAAAATCCATAAGTTTGTAGAGTTTTATTCCTCTGAAGGCTCTGAAGAGAATCAAGTGATAAATATAGGGTAGCACATCAAACAGTCAAAATCATTTGGAGATTTTAAAAGCTGAAGTTGATTATTAGTACCATTGGCTTAGAAACTTGCCTTCAGTTCATAAGTATTCACCCATTGTTATGGATAATCAATAGCTTCACAATCATGATGGATCATAATTAGTAATTTGCTAATTATAAATTTTGTCTGGTTACATGAGCTGAATATAGTATGTATTAGTTCCCATAAATGAACTAAATATTTGGAAGGCTCCTTTGATATGGGAGTGGCAGTTACTTACTCAAAATAGACATCCTTATCCTAAAAGACTATGATTTTCTTTAATTTTTTGATAAAAGTTACCCCAGTGGGCACAGTGGTTTAAAAATTAAAATTCAGAGTTTTAAAATAAGAAAAGGGTTGGCTGTCTAAATTATCTTGATGACATTTTAACGAACAATTTATTTCTTTGAAGCAGATGTTCTCCATTTCTATTTCAAGCCCTTTAAATGTTAAAAAAGTGGAAATAAAATTGCATGAAAATAAGTATCAGAGATATATGCCCATAATGAACATGCTAAAGATAAGGGTTAGTGTTACCAATTAAGATATTTTCCATTTCATGGCATCTACCCTTGTTAATAAGCATGTATTTAACTTAATTTTTTGTTCACAAATCTCTATTTTATATTTATAACCACCTGTAGTGTTTATGGCAAAGTGAAGTAATAATTAAAATATTCCCTTGGAGCTATTGAACATATGGCATGTTGAATCTTCTGTTGATTTTACTGTGATACTGGTTCTATTTTTTATATGTTTTCTCAACATGGTTATTTTAAGTTTTGCTAAAGCTTCAGTGATGAGACAACTATTTAGAAGATGGGAAGAATCAGTTTTCCTTTTTGTAGGGAAGTAGGCTATGTGCTCTTTGATCCATGTGTTGCCCAAACTTGAAATAAATAAATATACAGCATCTTTATGTGTTTGAAGTGATTAGGGTATAATGTGAACCTTTACTAAATGTAATCAAGACTAAGTGATAATAGCCTTATTCCCTAATGTATTCTAGTCACTTTATGTGGTGTGGAATAATAATTTTTAACACTATCAACCAACCCGTTATCTAGATACTGAATTTCCTGCCTAAAATCAAGGGTTTTGATTGCAAATAGTGAGAATTCTATTTTAAAAGAGGCTATATATTGAAATTCATAATGTGTGGATGAAAAGGATTAGCCAAGCGCTTAGAGTTGAAAGATCCCATACATCTAAACAACCACTCATCAAAAATAGTTACAGAAAATTTGTTTCAAAATCACAATATGTTCTGAGCAGTTATCATTGGTAAATCATTCACATCCTTTCCCTCAATACTGAAAATTCTTATGAGATATCATTAGACTGTTACAACTTATAATGGAAAAATCAATGCAGTAAGAAAATTAAATTTTACTGATAGCCTTTAGGCAAAATGCAACATTGAAATGCATTTTAGTTTCCCATGTGGTTCATAGGCAAAGGAAGAAATGGAATCTTGGTTAGCCGTTAGTGCAAAATATATTTTTTTTTAGAAGCTGACAGGCCTGACTCTGAACCAAACTCTTTCCTAATGCACATGTTCCTTGATTACTTAATACTGTGAAAATAACCATCTTAATCTGATCATTTAAAAGGTCAGAACTCTGTTCTACTCCTAAAAAAAAAAAAATAATTCCCTAGTCAAAATCAATGAGGAGATTCTCTATCTTCCCAGGAAAAGGAGTTAGCAGAAAGAAAATGGATTCATCTCCCCAGCAATGTAGCAATGACATCTGAGCCCCTAGGGAGAGGGTGGAGCAAAGGAACAGCAAAGAGAATGTGGGGAGAGGAGCAGACTGAGGGAGAGACTGAAGCTAAAAAGGAATATCATCAAGCTGCCACCGGTCTTTGTGAAGATGTGACATATAGACTACACTTGATGTGGTTTGTAATCACAATAAGCGGTCACTTTCTTTTGTTGACAGACACATACATCAGACATGGAATGACACTCAAGTATTTTACTCATGTTGCATCTGTGAAGCATTATGAAGTCATGCTTTGTAAGAGTGATTTAAAAGATGATGGTATTTGCTTAATTACCAAGGAGAATGAACATAGTTAATATCTAGATCATAAACAAAAACAATACTGTTTTACTTATGCTTTTCTACTTTAGATCATGGTGAAAAAATTCATTTGCTGGCCTCATAAAATGCAATGATTAGGTAGAACATATTTTTTTTTTCATTTTTGGTTTTCAGAAAGAAACTTTTAGTATTTCATCTCAGAATATTTCATGTTATTTAATGGCAAATATTAATGTTTTCACCAACTTTCATGACCCTCACAAAATTAGGTTGAATTACAATTAGTATTGGAAAATTGTTCTTAGCTTCTAATTCTTAAAAATATTGAATATTACTACTTGAAAGGATTTAAGCTATTTTTTATTGTCTACATGTCAAATAATAAGGAAGAAAACTATCTTATGTTTTCAAATGAAGATAGCCAGTGTTTGCAGTAATTTAAAGAATGTCGATCATGTTTCCTAAACTTATCACAACGTTAAAATTATTTCTCATAAACTGAGTGTGTGGTAAACACCTGTAATCCATGAGACTCTGGAGGCTGAGGCAGGAGGATTATAAGTTTGAGACCAGAGGCAACCTATCTAATTTAGTGAGACCCTGACTTAATATAGAAAATAAAAATTAAAAAATGGGCTGAGAGTGCAGCCCAGTGGTAGAACACTTGCAAAATAAGTGTGAGGTCCTGGGCTCAACTCCCAAGTACTGCAAAATAAATAAATAAATAAATAATAAATAATATCATATATATATTACACCCCACCCCCCTTTTAATTTTTTATTTTGAGATAGCATCCCCATACATTTCAAAGCCTGCCTCTGGTCTCTAACTTGTGATTCCCCTTTCTACGTCTCCCAAGTCACAGGGATTACAAGTGTGTACCACCATGCTCAGCTATTTCTCATATTTTAAAAATAGATTTTGTATCTTTTTTGATGAATTTTGGCTTTGTTGATTTTCTACTCCACACTGCACTTTTCAAAAGTTGCTTATACTGAGATTTATTCCCAATATTTTCTAGAACGGTAATGTTAACCTCTTTTTATAGACAGTTAAGTGGCAATTTATTTAAGCAATGAATCATTTTAAAAGGAGAGAGGAGAATCTAATGCATATATAACAAACCATGTATAACTTATCTAAGAAATTATAAACTTGATATAAATTAATAGAAAAAATCATGTATCCTTTTTTCCTCAATAGATGTCTTTTATGGCATCATTAAAGTATTAAAAATTGGTCTTATAATCTGGGATCTTGTTTCTGTAGCTGGACAACTCTTAGATTTTATTCATCATCCTACTGAACTGTGTCTTATTCAGAGACCTAGATGTCATCCAAAAATTTTCTCATATCCCTGTTTTTAACTGTTGTGGCTTGCTGAATCAAAGCCGCTGAATTTGAAGCAAGTTCAGTTTCATTTCCTTCAAGGACTAACTCATCTTTCTGACCTTAAGATACTAAAGAAGAAACTCTTGGCCTCATCTGAACCCTGTGGCTGTATAATTCACCCACGAAGTCTTAGACTTCAAGAGATCCTTTCCCCAGAATAACGACATTGATGGAGAAGTGAGCACACACAGACCTCAGCTTGTAAGAGAGCCTAGTGAAATACCCTTGATCATGTTCTGTATATGAGTGTAGACAGTGAGTATGGTAGCCAGTTCCTTCTTATTTCTCTACCATTCTTCACCCTAGAGCTTCTTAGTTTTCTTTTCAAAGGACATTGAGTTCTACATTGATGTGATTGAAGGCCCTTCATAAGGTTCATCTGGGGACCTTAACAATATTTGTGCCTCTCTTTAGAATGATATCAATATCTTCCGGAATATTGATAGTCTAAATGCTGAGAACAGTTTTTATTTGCACTGTAGATGAAACAAAAGGCAGAAAGAAAGCTATTTATTTATTTATTTATTTATTCATTTATTTATTTATTTCCTGGTGGCTGGTTCCAGGGCTTTGCACATGCGAAGCAAATGCTCTACATCTTAGCTGTACCCTCAGTGTCTCCTCGCCTTTTTGTTCTGATACAAATTCTCACTAAATTGTGCAGGCTTCCTGAAGCCTTGATCTCAGGATCATCCCGTTTTAGCATCCCCAGTCACTGAGATTACAGGCATGTGCCAGGGCACCCAGCAGAAAGCATGCCTTCTGAAACAGATGAAATACAGATGGATTTTCCCCCTCATTTTCCTAAGAAAACTGTCTGTGTTACATTGCATTGTTTAAGCTATCCAAGGAGCTTAAGAACATTAACTCAGAAATTTATTGTTATCATAAATTTTCCATTTTATCCAAGTTTTAAAAATGATAGAACTCTTCCTTTCTTTCTAGTCACAGCCTTCTTTCACTGATGAGAAAATGAAGGCAGAAATGATGTGTTTTGTTCAATTATCATAGATTTGGAATTCCACCCTGGCCTCCTAGTGTAGTAATGATTTCTATATATTCTACTGCTTCATTGGCAGAGAATTAACATTGTGAATTTCAAGGGTCCTTATTTCCTAAGTATAAACTCTGTAATGACAAGCTCAAAGCAACTAGTTTAAAAATAAGATACACCGAGTAGAGAGAGTCTACGAAACTATTGTCCTAAACTTCACAATCATTATAAAGAAAATAACCTAGAGTGCTTAAAACAATGTACATACACACACAGGTATCTATCTTGCTAAGATTCCCTAGGCTCTGCCCTCCTACTGAGAGATATTTATAAAATCATTCCATTTATTATAGATATTTTACATAGAATGATTTTTCCTATTTGGTCTAATATCTATAGGGCTGAAATTATGGATTTCAACACTTTAGGTCTTTCTGTGGCAAACTCCATGTGTGACCCTAGCTATCTCCTTCACGTTTCACTATTTTGGGTTTAGACTTAGATACCTTTCTCACTCTTCCAGTGGCTTCATTGAAAACAAATTCTCTTCTATCTGTCTTCTTTCCTTCTCTTAATATTTTAATTTCTACATTTTCTTATTTATTATTCTTCATTATTTCCTGGTCTGAGGCAATATTTGAGATGCAAGTTATATTTCTTATCCCCAAGAAAATGACTGAGCATATGTGCAACATGGAATATAAGAATACAAGTGTGGAAAATTATTGGATATGGATATAGAACAAAATTTGTGGAATAAAGGATTTTGAGATGGGAAAATTTGCATTTTGAGATGGGTATAATTATTGAGATGAAATACCACTTAGCATGCTTGTGTTTTTGATTATTAGAATAAAAACTATTGAAATGCACAGATATAAAGTAAGATTCTTCCTTCTGGTAACATTAAAATATATTTTCAATTTCAGAATTTGGAATCTTTTTCTTTTTCTTTTTTTTTTCTTTTTCTTTTTTGCTTTTCTTGGCTAGAGGCATGATGTGTTGGGAGCTACTGATGTACTCACAAGTCAGATACTTACCACTTCTGTTAGAGTTTATACAGATCCTGTTACATGTCAGTTGACAGCTCAGTGATGACTTTGCCACTGCTCTCCCCCCAGTACTTCAGTATATCTCATGTGGAATAGGCATAACCTGCTGGCTTACATATAAGCTCTAAAGTAAAGGAATTACAAACTAGATCAACATGTGACAAAGAGGAGTGAGCTCTGTGGGTGGACCATGGTTGATTGTGGTTTTAGACAGACATTATTAGTTTGTCCCCAGAAATGACACCTTATCAGTAGAAGCTCTTTCAGATCATGGTGTCTGGAATCAGTATATTTGCCTGATGCTTAGTGAAGAGTTGAGTACATAGAATGGGTGCTGTATGTAAATGAGACATAGATTTTGAGGACATCATGCTTTTCCCCACCTACCTTACAAGAATGTGTTTAGAATTGGTTAAAGCACTTTCTTCACAGTGTAATATTGAGATGATTTGTCCAGAATGCAATTGACCATGAGCAATTTCCTTAATTGCATTGTTCTTTGTGCTTCACATAGTTCTCTTTTTTCCTCTAGGAACAACACTTCTTAGAGAGGAACATAAATCGTGAGCTCTTGTGAGCCTAGGTATGGTAGTAGGGCAGTGGCTTAGAATGTTGGCTGCAGAGTCCTTTCAACTGTTTCACAGCTTTCTAACACTCATTTCACTGCAGCTCACTATACGGCATTTGAGTCTAAAAGAGTTAATATATGTTATGAAAATATGATACTTTACTGTGTTGGTACATTAGTTCCCAGACCATATGTACTTAGAAAATATGATTTGTTTCATTTTTCTAAAAATTATGGCCTTAAAAATCTAAAGTACTATGTTTCCTGTCACATGATCCCATAGGGTTCTGTACTTGGGAGCATTAGTAGTCAGTGAAAGCCTTTTATATGACTGACTTTTTATGTACATAGTTTTATAGTAATAGTCTAAGATAGTGGCTATTATGACTTTACAGATGAGGAAGGGAAGTTTACAAAAAATTCAAATTCCAAGCTCATTCATGCAATCAGTGAACTGGATTCAAATCTAGACCTGATTCCAAAGCAAGTTTCTCTACTCTATCATGGAAGCGATTCAAAATAAAGACATCATCTATGACATCTGATGGTAACATAAAGGCATCAATCTCTGAGATTATCTTAAGAAAAATATCCAAGTGTCTTGAAAGTATTTATACACAGAAGAAAGGCACAATGGAAACGTAAGGGCCTGTGGCATACATTTTTAAAGAATTGTGCCAAATTTTTTATGATGTAATTTTTCTAAATAAAAATTTTTGTATCTACTAAAACCAAAATATTCCTTTTTGATGCTTACATAGACGAAAAATCAAATTTCAAACTGCAGTGCCAAGGTTGTGGACATAGTGCAATTGTAGAGTGCTTACCTAGCATGTTCAAGGCACTGGATCTGATCCTGAGTTCTAGAAAAAAAACACTGCAGTGAATTATTAATATCACATATTTTAACTAATAAATATTCTTAGAAATAATGAGATGTGTTACATGTTCTTTATAATGCCATAAATATTAATAAAACACTACACTGTAATACAAATGGCAATATAGTAAGATAGATGAGTAAAAATTTCATAGAACTGGGAAGCATGACTTTTTAAGTATATTTTACTGAACATTGTTATAGTTTTGAGTTCTAGTTCTGGGTACAGAATCCTGAAATTATTACTCTATAATATAGTGCTCTGGATTAAGGGAGCTGGACATGAAAAGAATGTTGATGTAGTGTGCCGTTGAGTTTGGTCTGACTCATAATGACCCTATGTACAACACAATAAAACACTCCTCAATACTGTGCAATGCCTGACACTATTGTCAGTATTTCCATGTTATTCATAGGATTTTCGATGGCTGATTGTTTTGGAAGTGGGTTGCCAGATCCTTCTTTCATTTTTGTGGTACTGGGGATTAAACCCAGGGCCTCAGAACATGCAGAGCAAGCACTCTACCAACTGAGCTAAACTCCAGTCTCATGGAAAGAATGGTAGCGAAGAAAGAAAAATTACATTATTAATAAATATTCAAGTCTGCAGACATGCAAGGAATGTTGACCACATTAGTCATGATGATCAAGCTGAGCACCTGAAGCCTCAGTTTCATTCTTAATATAATGACCTGCAACCTCTACTAAAATGTGTTATTGTTGTTGTTAGGTGCCATCAAGTTGGTCCAACTCATAGCAACCCTCGTAGGGTAATGTCTGAAGTTTGGATCTATCAGATTTGCAAATTTTAATGCATGTAAGAGAGTTGAATTAGCAGCTAATCATGACTAGGAGAATTCTGGAAGAATCAGAGATTGATCAGGGAATAAACAAGAAGTTTCCAGTCTTGTGTCTGAGGGTGTCTGAGGGTGTGTGTGTGTGTGTGTGTGTGTGTGTGTGTGTGTGTGCGTGTGCGTGCGTGTGTGTGTATATGTGTATTTTCAAATATCTGATCTAAATTATCTTCAGACTTCAAACCTTATCTAAAGAGTGTTCTGTTCTTCCCCACAATATCATCTCCATTTATCAATATCCCTACAATATCTTTTTTATTAATATAACAATAATCAGTTAGGTTACTTTATTATAAGGTTGAGAGAGTGAGGATATCATGTATATATTTAACTTGAGTTTAGCAATTTAAACTTACCATTATCATTTGTGATTTTTAGTCCACTGTGTTATAGAAATTATTTAGCAACTTCCCTTAAAATCTTAATAAATTGAGTCTGATTCATGTCTTTCCTGAACAGTAAAACATGATGGCTATCCCTGGACTTTGTAGTTTATCAAAATGGGGAGTATGGGTAACAAGTACAAACACAGATGATAAAAAGTCCAGGAGTTCTCAAAGGGAAAGATAAAGGAGAGAATCATGGACCATTTCCCTAATTTTCATAGTTTGTAATTACATTAATTAATTAATTTTTATTTTTGTTTATAAATAAAATATTGCACAAAGTAAGATGTTTCATTATGACATTTCCATACAAGTATATAATGTACTTTGATCATAGTCACCCCCAGTTCCTCTTTCTGATCTCTGATTTCCTCCTTTCATCTTCTATATTACTAATATTTCTTCTTTTATTTTTTGAAAACCTAAAAATATGAGTTCACAATTTATTTTACTGTCTTATATATTTAATAAGTATTATAGTGTAACATGAAAATGATATGTGTAGAGAGAGTTGGTTAATACTGGCCCAGTTTTTAGATGTATTGATCATGTTAATGTTGCACAGAAATATATTAGCTGAATTGAAGTTAATTTGTACTTTGATCCATTCAGCACAGTCACTTCTCCTGCCACATTCTACATCAGTTGAATTTTTCACTTTTTAGCATTATTGAGGTATAATTGACAAATAAAATTTGTAGTAAAGTGTTCAACATGATGTATATTCTGAAATAAGTACCTCATTCAATCTAATTAACATAACTTACAATTTTTGTACATGTGTTGAAACTATTTAAAAATATATTCTCAAAAAATTTCAACTGTACACTACATTATAATGAACTATAGTGACATGCTGTATCATAGGTTTCTAGAAATTATTCATCTTCTGAGTGCAAGTTTGTATTCTTTAGCCAACATTTCCTTATTCCTCACTCCAGTCCCCTGGTAACCATCTTTCTTCTGTTTTATTCTGTGAGTTAGACTTTAATAGAATCTACATATAAGTGATTCCATGCAATATTTGTCATTTTATGTCTTGCTTCACTTAGCATAGTGTCCTCTAGAATCATCCATGTTGTGGCAAATGGCAAGATTATTTTCTTTATAAAGGCTAAATAATGCTCCATTGTGCATATTTGTTTACATATGCACATATCACAATTTCTTTATCCATTAATTTGTTGATGATGCTGAAGTTGTTTCCATGTCTTGACTACTTTGAATAATGCATTAATGAACATGGGAGTTCAAATGTCTCTTAGATATAGGGATCTTATTTACTTCGAATTTACAGCATGCACAGAAGTGGGATCAATGGAACTTTAAGTATCTGTATATTTAAATTTTTGAGGTATCTTACACTGTTTTGCCTAATAGCTGCACTAATTTACATTCCCTCCAAAAGTGGATAAGGGTTTCCTCTTTTCCACAAACTGGAAAACACTTATTATCTTGGTTCTTCTTGATAGTGACCATCTTAATGGGTATGAGGCAATAACTCATTGTAGTTTTAGCTTGCAATTCCAGGTTGATTGGTAATTTTGTATACATTTTCATATACCTATTGCCCATTCTGTGTTTTCTTTAGAAAAAATGTATATTCAGGTTTTTGTCCATTTCAACAGGATGATGATTATTATAATTATTATTATTGTTAATGAGGTATATAAGTTTAATGAGGTATATAAGAGGTATATAATAAGGTATATAAGTTCGTTATGTATTTTGCATATTAACATTTTATTAGATATATGGCTTGCAAATATTTCTCTAATTCTGTGTGTTGCATTTTCATTTTATTGAATGTTTCCTTAGTGGCAGAAACTTTTTACTTTGATTTTGTCCCACTTGTTTAATTTTACTTTGTTGCCTCTGCTTCTGGTATTATATCCAAAAACCATTGCCACAATCAATGTCAAAAGGCTATTTTCCTATGTTTTAAGCTGGAAGTTTTATGGTTTTAGGTCTTACATTTAAGATTGTAATCATTTGAGTTGAATTTTTGCGTGTATTTTTGTGCATTATTATACATAACTTTATTTTTGCTTTTAAAAATGTTTTCCTCCTTTTTTTTTTTCGTTCAGAGCACCTCTGTAACCTTTATATGACACAGATATTTGAAATGCCAGGTGTGATAATTGTTGGGGAAGATTGCTTCCCCAACACAATTGCACAAACCCAATAACTTTTCCTTCGCATGTTTTATATATTATATTTCTTACATTAACTTTTCACTCTTCTTGGCCATAAGCTTCATAGGACCAGAGACTCTGTCTCTTCTTTGTTGTCTTCCCATCAGGAGAGCATTCTCGAATAGGGAGTATGTACTCAAGAACTGTTTGATAGATTAGGGAAGTTACTGGCCAAGTATATTCACTAAACCATTGTTTTATATGACATTTAAAAAATTTGTATAGTCCATTGAGTACCTATAGGCAAACATAGCTATATTCCACTCAGAACTTAAAACAGGTCTTCAAACCCCCCAAAAAAATTGGGTTCAAGTTCAAAGGTGGGTTCAATATGCTAAAATTTAGAGGGTTCATATTTGAGTTTAAGTCCTATTTGTAAAGAGCTGGGTTTCAACATGAACATGAACTTGTTCCAGTTCAAACATTCAAAAAAAAAAAAGTTATTGAACTCAAACCTTAACCAGAACCTAGTAAAAAAGTTGGGTTCTTGTTCAGCTTTAAAAATGTTTGTATCATTAGCTGTTTAAAATTTGAAAAAAAAATTGAAAGAAATTTGTCTATCTACATATAGGATTAAATTTTTAACCTTACCTAAACCCTATAAATTTTAACATGTTGCACCTTCACCTATACATGAACCAATTTTTCATTGGTTTGCAGCCCTGCCTAAAAATATTTATTATTCTTTTGCTTAAAATGCAATTATTGGGTATTTATTTTTATTAAACAGTGTCAAACATTATATGAAGTTGTAAAATTTAGTCCCACTATCATATTTAAGCCTGCAGTGGTACCACTGTGGCATCTGATCTCATCAGATCTTGGAAGTTAAGCAGGATCAGGCCTGGTTAGTACTTGGATGGGAGACCGCCTGGGAACATCAGGTACTGTAGGCTTGGGAGAAGGACCTGGCAACCCACTCCCAAAAAGCAATCAGCCATTAAAAATCCTGTGAATAGCAGAGAAGAACTAACAATACTGTTTCACCTGTTGTACGTAGGGTCTCTGAGTCGTACACTGACTCGAGGGCACCTAACAACATCATTGTCATGTCTAAAGAGATATATATCCCATATATAGAAATGTACACAATACAAGGTTGAACATGATAAATGTTATAGGGAGCTCTAAAGAAAGGAATATAAGTCCTTAAGAGAGAGAATTTTTTCAATACTCTGTATTTCTTCTTATTCAGCAATATTTTTGAAATAGCAATTATGTGCCAGACACCACGGTAATGATGGGGGGACAAAATATCATCTCTGCCTTCAAAAATCTTACAGTCTACATAAGGTTGAAGTAATGTTGGAAACGCAGGTAGGTGAACAGTCAATTCTGGTATGGTGCACTACCAAATTAGGGTGACAGCATAAAATTGCATGCTGAAAATGAGCATTAGGGATGGCAAAAATAGTGAAGTACCATGTCACTTTAGATCGACTATTATGTTGAAAATATTTGTTCTTTCCATTTGTAAATATGTTGAGTTTTTTACATGTATATTATTTTCATTTGTTTAAAATAAAACACTCCAGAAACAATTTACCTACTGAAGAGTTATTGCATGATTGAATAAATCTCAATTTTATAATTTTCTCATTTTATGGAAAGAAAAAATGTTTGTGATTGAAGCTGATACATTTATTAAATCTAGAAAAAGTGAGTTGTAGAGAGAATGTTAAAATGAATTGCATTGCTATGAAAACAATCATAATAATTTATCAATCCAGGTGCTGCATAATTTTGATATATTTCATTGAATCTATTCAATAGAAATAAAAGGTTATTTTTATATATAAATATCCATGTGCACAAATATTAATTTTAATAACTTAGATCAAATAGCACATATGCAAATAAGTTCAATAAAAATAATTAAAGAACTATAAACCAAGCCATGTAAAGAGAGCAGGAACAAATATGTTGGCCAGGAGTATTATTACAATTTTTATAATTGAGTACTACTTTGCTTCTAAGACTCTTGGAAATAAAAGCAAAGACATCACAATGCAAAAAGCATCTTGATTATTATCCTCTGATAATTTAATAGAAGCTATTATATTGGTTTAAACTGTGACAGCTGATATTTTGAAATGCATACAGATATAACTGAAATTTAAATATCAAATACTCAAAATATGTAAAAAAGTTTTCAGAGAAAAATAATTGATAATGGAGGAAGCAAGCATTTTTAGAAAGCAATATTTACTTACAGTCTGTACTTTCTGTGCTATGATTCAAGACTTTTGCAATATTTTATATTCAGCCGGTAGGTTACAGAGGAATAACTTTTGAGACCAACTCCTGAGTATCAAGGGAAGACAAATGGATAGGATGATAGACCCACTCTAACACAATCAGACCTGCTTCAAATTATTTTGGAAAGAAGGTCACCTTATAGAGCTATTCTGTGAGAATCACTCTTCAAAAATGTACTGTAAAATTACATTTTACATGTTATCATTTTAAAAAATTGAAGTATGATCTTCTGGTAAATTTTAGAAGCAAACCTATCCTTTTAAATTTTTTATTTATGTTCTTTTTAGACAAGGTCTTGCTAAGTTGCACAGGCTGCCCCTGGCCTTAACACTGGATCTTCCTGGCTCAGACCCTTCCAAGTTGCTGGGATTACAGGTGTCTGGCTTGAAAAGCTATCCCATTCACCTAAATTGTACCAAAAAGTAAAATTTGTGAAATTATGAATATACAATATATTTTCTTTGGAAACTATTAAAAAGCATTTTATTTTCATTTTGTGACCAAGGTAAATTAAGATTAGAAAAGTTTAGATTGTTATATTATTCATTCTAAAAATGGTTTTAGGGATATGAAATATGAAAATAACTTGGAGTATATCTAGTCTCAATGGTACTCATAGCTCACTGAAAGGGGAGAAAATATATGTGTTTTTGCAGTACTGCTTAGTATACCAAGACAGAGGAAAGCAAATATGGAAACTCAGGAAGGGCATGTAAAATGAGGATTGCTAAGGAAAGGCAGAGGAAACCACAGAAATATCTGTAGAGGAAATAACACCTCTTAAGAGAGTCTCAAATGTTGAGTGAGAAGAAGCCATGTGAATATGGAAGAATATTTTTCATGTAAGAGTGCTAGAAAAATTGACTATTTCCATGGAGATAAGAAACAATGAATACAAACCCAAATCCCATGCTATTCAACCATTTCCTGAAATGTACCTAAAGAAGGAATTACGTTTAAACTTTTAGAAGGCCTAGGTGCATAGAGGTGCACACCTGTAATCCAAACATTTGGGAGGTGGAGGTTAGAAGAATTGCAATTTTGAAGTCAGCCTGGGGTACATAGAAAGACTTTGTTTAAAAAAAACACCATATACCAAACCAAAACAAACAAGAATAAATACCTCTTAGAAGATAATATGTGAGCATTTTATGACTCAGGGTAAGGGATAATTTGTTAAATAATACACAAGAATGCTGATAAAATATAGGAGAAATAATGAATTCAGCTACTTTAAAATTAAGAAATTCAATTCAGAAAACATCATGATGGGAATGAAAAGAAAAGACATGGAAATATATATTTCTAATGTGTAACAACTGGCTAATGAACTAATATGCAGAATATGGATAGCATTCATGAAAATCAAAGGAAAAACACAACTTCACAGTACAGGACATTTCACAGTAGAGGAAATCCAAATGGCAAACTATCGTCTGAGAATATACTTGAGCTTGCACCATTATTTATCAAGGGAGTAGCAAAACATTTTAAGTTGGGCAATACTAGTTATTACTAAGACTATAAAACAATTTAAAGTTTTCATATAATGTATTAGGAACATAAATTGGTACATTATTTATAAAATTCTCAAGCATTGTGTAATAAACATACAATAAATTTCTGAAAATTCTACACATGTATTCTATAAAAAACTCTTTTAAACAGGCACCTAACTATTAAGCAGGAATGTCAATAGCTATATTTTTCATGATCTTAAAAGCCTGGAAATAACACAAATGCTACAAAAATTGAGTTGGTGAATAGTGAAATATTCATGTGGTGAGTACTACTGAACAAAGAAAATAGACTCTTGTGACCCTTAACAAAATTGTGAAATATTGAATAAATGACCCAAGACACAAAAGGTTACATATAATATTTTTCCGTTAGCAAAAAACTCAGAAATAGGCAATACTAGATTATAATGTTTCAGAGGTATACTAAAGGCAAAATTATGAAGAAAGGAAGATTATTTTGAAAAATTCAAATTAGTGGTTACCTTGGAGAAGAAGGAGTGGCTTGTACATTTATATTTATTACACATATTCATGGGTATGTATATACATATGAGAATGATGTGTTTTTGTATATTTGTTTAACAAGATAAAATAATAAGCAAATGAGTATCAAGGCTAAGAAATGGAATGTACAAATTCTGAGGTAGGTAGAGGAGTATGAGGAAATGTGAAAAGCAGTAGGGCTATTTTGCATCAGGTTGCTACATTGGATATAAATCAGGGATTAGTAAGAGGTAAAGTTGGCCTGCAGCCATAGCCCAGTGGCATCCAATCCAGTCAGATCTTGATAGCTAAGCAGGGTTGGGCCTGGTTGGTACTTGGATAGGAGACCACCTGGGAACACCAGCTGCTGTAGGCTTGGGAGAAAGACCCAGCAACCCACTCCCAGAAATCAATCTGCCATTGAAAACCCTATGAACAGCAGAGAAGCACTGACAATAGTGTTTCTCCTGTTGTACACAGGGTTGCTATGAGTGGGATACCGACTCCACAGCACCTAACAACAACAAGAGATGAAGTTAGGTTACAGCTGAAGTCATACATGCAAGGGAAGGGTGATGTGTGTGTGTATGTGTGTGTGTGTGTGTGTGTGTGTGTGTGTGTGTATGTGTATGTGTGTGCTTTTAAGATAACACATTACCATAATTATGTTAAAAATGCAGTATTAAACATATTCAGAGTCTCCTGAATTATTTGTTGGGCTCTTTCTTGAAAATCTGTTTCCCTCAGCAGGACATAAACTCCTTGAAGTCAGGTTTCTAATTCACTATTCTTAATACATTATGCTTGCTCCAGAATCTTTTACTACATAAAGTTATTAAATTACATGAATTAATCTAAAGATAATAAATGATTATCTACTGAAGGATTTTAATTCTGGACAGAGAATGCTTCAAAAGGGTGCAGTTAAGCATCAGAAAGATGAGTTAAAATCATATTTATAAATTTATAAGTACTAACTTTCTGGTTTGGACCATGTGGGTGAAAGCACCCTTGATGAAATAGGCCTTTATATAAAAAACTATGCCAACAATTATGTGTATATGGCTGTATATTCCAAGCTCAATTTTTCAGAAATCACAGTTATTATAGTTTTAATATTCATTGGCAAGTTATAAGCAATACATGGCATATAATCTTTGGAGGAAGTCTTCATCTAGTACATGGAAAAATTGAGACCTAAGCAGGGTGAAATTCATCCAGGAATTCTCTGTTGGACTTTATTCCACTGTGTAGTTAGCAGGTTATTTCTGAAAGACAGAAGATGAAGTTAAGTAGTTATTTATGTTTTGAGGAACATTAAATATTTCTCATGATTGTAGTAAAAATAAAATGAAAAAGAATGTTGTATTTTTATTTCTTAGGTTCTAGTCATCAATAAAAAACCACTAGGTATTTCAAATGGGTAAAAGGATGTTGGCTAGTACAATAAATTGATCATAAAAGTGTGAAAGGGTATGAGAAGCAATAATAGCAAAAGGGAAATAGCAGCAATGAGTTTGGGAAACAAAAGTAATATTGGTGAGCCCCTGGGTCTGCACCTGCTTCTGTGGTGTTGGAGATGCTGATGCAGTCAGCCATGCCTCTGAGGGAGATGATGCCTCAAACAAGGGTGGAATACCTATAAAAGTGTGTTTCTTCTCATGCTATCTGAGTCTTCAGTGAATAATCTAGCATAGTTAATATTATGGCCATTGTTAGAAATTGCCACACTAGTCAGGCATGGTGGCGCACACCTGCAATCCCAGAGGCTTGGGAGGTGGGGTCAGGAGGATCACAAACTTGAGACCAGAAGCAGTCTGCTTAACTTAGCAAGACCCTGTCTCAAAAAGAAAAAAAATCAGCTAAGGTTGCAGCTCAGTGGTCCAGCACTTGCAGAGCATGCAAGCGTGAGGCCCTGGGTTCAATCCCCAGTACCACACACACACACACACACACACACACACACACACACACACACACACAAATAAATAATAAATAAAAAAAAGAAAAGAAAGAAATTGTCACACTGATGGAACCAGAAGCAGAAAGTGCCTTTCTTTGTCTTTTTCTAATGACTCTAATTGCCAAAATTTAAAGGAAGTCAGCTATCAAGGAAACCTACAAAGTATAGTTCATGGAAACCAGTTCCATTCATTTTCAAAGAGTAGATATGGATCTGGGAAAAAAAAACTAGCATAGGTGATTTTTCAAAATAAGTGGACTGGGGAGTATGTCATCTCCATTAAATGTAGTCCTATAGATCTTTCTCAAAAGACATGTTTTTTTAATACCTTAAGACCAGCTGGGTGCTATGACACATGCTTATAATCCCAGCAACTAAGGAGGCTGAGGCAGGAGGATTGCAAATTTGGGAGGCAGAGGCAACCTGCATAACTTAGTGAAGCACTGTCTCAAAAAATAAATAAAAGAGCTGAGGGTTCTAGTCAGTGGTAGGACTCTTTCCTACCATGCACAAAGCCCTGGGTTCAACCTCTCAGTACTGAAGAAAAAAAAAAAGACCAGCAGTACTGTGTAATTAAGTAAATAATCATTTTACTTTAGAAATGACATAATTTTTTCAAAAGCAAAACATCTTATATTTGAACATCTAAAACAAAAGTACCAAACTTAAAAGATAAAAACTGAAAGAGAGCAACCATATATAATCATTAACATTTTAATGGCAAAGTATTTAATTGAAATTTTTAAGACTGAATTTTATTTTAAAATAATCATATATTTAAAACTGAATGTAATTCATTTGTTCCATCAAAAATTTTAATATGAAAATTCAAAGCTCAAATATAATTAACTTATATTTAAAAGGGTAAATACTGGCTTAAATCAGGAAACTATAGTCAATCTGTATCTTAAGGACTGAGGGTATTCATATCTGTCTGTGCTTGTATCTCATTTATGTTTATGGGTAGGTAGTTTTGCCTGTCTCAGTGTTTCTCATCTCTTCTTTTTTCCTCATCACTTCCATCTGGTTATTCTCATGACCTGAGTCCATTATAAATGGCAAATTATAGTTTCTCTTCTCGTAACTTTAAGATAGGAATAAATGATTCCTTTCTCCCAGCATCAGTTTAACAAATCTTTAGGTACAGTTTGGACTGGATCAATTTGAATCATTTTACCAACCCTACAAAAAATATATATGTAGTTGAGAGGACTATTATATTTGTCTTAGCATGCATCTATTAACCGTTCTTTATGTATTACATTGTTGCTGGGTGCCCTCAAGTTGAGTCCACCTCATAGTGACCCTATGTATAAAAGAATGAAACACTCCATGACACTGTACCATACCCAGCACTATGGCAGTACATCTCTGGTATTCATAGGGTTTTCAATCACTGATTGTTTAAGGGTTGTTTCAGGAGTGGGCTGCTAGCTTTTTCTCCAATTTTTGTGGTGCTGGGGATGGAACGCAGAGCCTCAGAGAGTGCAGAGCAGCACTCTACCAACTGAGCTAAACCCCAGCCCTCATGTATTATGGTAGGGCCAATTTTCCACAAAAGTGGGAAATTACACAGATAGGATTCTTTGAAGGATAGGTACTACCCCAAATTATATGCACTATCATAGCCTCACTTCCTTATTTTGTCATCTTGCTAAGAAGTTTTCCTACTACTCCTTTGATACATTTTTCTAACAAATCATAAGTCTTATATTAATTACATCCTTTATATGCACTTAGCAACAGCCGTACATTTTCATACATTGCCTTTTCTTTCACAAATCACTTTCTGAAGCATGATATAAATCATGTCAAGGTTTGGATATGAAGTGCCCCTCACCCCCTAAGGCTCATGTGTGGAAGGCCTGCTCTCCAGTTGATGGATCCAAACATTGAGATAGGATTGTATCATGTCCCCTGTGACTTCATCAATGTATTAACCCATTGATGGATTCAAAATAAGATGGTATTCTTCAGAGGTGGAGGAAAGCTAGGACATGCAGCCTGGATGGAGGAAATGAGTCACTGGGGGGTATGCCTGGAAAAATGTTCCTTTTCTAGGCCCCACCCCAGTGCTCCCTTCTTCCTGACCCTCATGAGATGAGCAGCTGTGCTCCACCACACTCCTGCCAGCATGATATTCTGCCTTGCCTGGGACCTCAAGCAATGGAATCAGCCAACCACACCCTGAAACTTCTAAAGTCATGAGCCAAAATAAGTCCTTTCTCCTTTATCTTGTTTATCTCAGGCATTTGTAACAGTAATGAAGAACTGACTAACACAAACCAAATCTCTGAGCAAAGCCACATTGCCAGTCTTTTAATGTACTTCAGACCCCATGGCTGGAGGGTGGCCCCAAAGGGCAACCGCTGTGCAAGTTCACGGACTGGTCTTCTGGTGGCTTTTGTAAAAAGTTTGAATTAGGGAAATAGTAGCTGAGTGGCATGTTACACTAAAAATTAATTTTTTTCAACAGATCTATGGAAAATACATTTAATGACACATTAACTGAGAATTTACTATTCCCATATTCATATTTATGTGTTTTCTCTATAGTTTATGTATTGAAAGACTTACTGAGGATTCCAAAATGCTTTCATGACATTATTAAAGTTTTGTTTTTTGTGTATCAAGTATGGATGAAAATACTCCATTAGCTTTTGAGTTTTGTTATTGTGTTTTTTCTCTTCTCTTTATAAAACACACAAACATACAAAACACCTTCTTCAAATAGCATTTGTTACTTCTAGTTGTGGGCCACGATTATACACATTCTAAAAAGAAAGAGAATGGATAATATTGAACACTTCCATTGTATTAATTTTTATTCTATGTTTATGTAGTTTTTCCTCATAGGCCTACTTACTTGCTATCTTCTTTCTTAAGTTGTGAAAACTATTACAGTATTGTTACAGAACAAGGGGCCCAAGATTATTTTTGAGGATATAACACTCGCTAGAAGATGTTTCCGTTTGAATGCTCAAAAGCAGTTATAGTATAAAGGTGGTAAGGACACTTGGCAGAATGACTTTTATCTCAAGACAGACCATCCTGTTCAGGTTCCCAGTTACAGTTAGCTCACATAATGTGTGAAAGAATTCATATTGAGATAAAACTTATATAAAGAAGAGATAGCCAGATGCTGTGGTCCATGCTTGTAATCCCAGGAACTTGGAAAGCTGAGGCAGGGGAATTGCAAGTTCAAGGCTAGAGGCATCCTTAGTGAGAGTCATTTTACCACTGTCTCAAATTAGAAAATAAAAAGCGGGGATGAAGGTACAGATTAATGATAGAGCACTTGCCTAGTATGTATGAGGTCCTGGGATCTACCCCACCACCCAGTACTGGGGGAAAAAAAAAGAATTGATAGTGGACTATGTTTTACTTACTAATTCATGATATCAGTCCATATTTTAGAAGTATTAGTCTTTCTTTCCCAATACCCATAAATATAGATATAACCTTATTCCTTCATCAAACAAAAATAAGAGTATAATAAAATTGATGCACTCTGAGGTATTAATTGACCAGTGAAACTCTTAAAGATATATTTTTTGATTAGTCTGAGACTTATTGACTTGTGTCCTACAGGATTTGCTACAGGGTATTATAAATGGGGGACACTTTAAAGGCCGACTCAAAGAATCAACTAGAGTATTTATGGATCACCTCTCAGTTCTTTATTTTACAACGGGGAAAACTGAGGATAGAAAGATTAGATGTTTATTCAAGGTCACAAATCACATATTTTATTTTATTTTCTCTCTGTTCATTGCAGTTTTCCCTGAATCACCACACAGATTTAAGGGTCATAGATTACATTATTTGTTCTGTACTTAAATTAGTTGGTAGCTTTTGACATGTATTAATTCCACAAATATTTATTACATGAAAGCTATGTACTATGTGGTATTCTAAGATATAACAGTACAGAAATGATGTTGTTGTTGTTGTTAGGTGTCATCGAGTCGGTATCCAACTCATAGCAACGCTCAAAGGGTTTTCGATGGCTGACTGTTTCGGGATTGCCTAGGAAGTGGGTTGCCAAGTCCTTCTCCTATTTTTGCAGTGCTGGGAATCAAACTCAGGACCTCAGAGACTGCAGCGCAGCACTCTACCAACTGAGCTAAATCCCAGCCTCAGAAATGATAGATGAATATAATCTTATTCAATATGGAAAAGTTGCCCTGGAGAAATAACACAAATTGAATTCCCTAGTGCTTCTCTGAGCATTTAGTACATGCTTATAATCTCAGCTACTCAGGAGGCTGAGGCAGGAGTTTGGCAGTTTTGAGGCCAGAGACAGCCTATGCAATTTAGCAAGTCTGTATCTCAAAACGAAAATCAGAACAGGGCTGAGGGTGAATCTCATTGGTAGAATACTTGCCTAGCACAAGGCCCTGGGTCCAGTCCCAAGTACTGCCAAATAAATAAATAAATAATCCCTAGTGCTGAAAATTAAAATTAACCAGAAATTCAGATATAGTAGATGGAATTGAAGACCCCTCTAGGTCAAAAGGGTTAATATTTTTCTGTAATACCTTAAATATATTTATTAAACAAGTGCTTCAGTTCTTTTGTTTCTAATTTATAAAATAATCCTAATATCTAAGTGTTAATCTTCCCCCTTTATAGAAGAAAAATTCAAACTTGTCCAAGAGTAACACCTATCTTAAAATAGAAACCCTGGGTTTCATCCATGAGTCAATTTATATCTAAACATACAGACCTCATTCAATATATCTATCTCCTACTGGTTGTCTTTTTAATTTTTAGAGAAAGTTTATATATCTGTGGAACTAGTAATTAGGAGAACATGAATAAACAAAACAAAACCAACCCTTGAGGCCCACTAGGCAATGCAGTTACACTTTCCCTGAATAGACTTTCTCCCCAGGCATACACACCATACACATTGTGTTCTCACTTCTTCCTTTAGGACAAGGATTGTCTAGGGTGTATAGCAGCCCTGTTCAATGAAACTTTATGCAATAATAGACTACGTTTGGAATGTGCAATATGGTAGACACTGGCCTCATGTGAATCTTGAACATTTGAAATACACCTAGGTAACAAGAACTGAATGTTTAATTTAATTTTTAATTAACTCAAAGTTAATTTAAATGTAATTTAAATTTAAATAGCTATGTGGCCATTGAGCATTTGTAACATGGCTGGTAACATGGAAGATATGAATTTTTAATTTTAATTTAATGAAATTGAAATTTAAATAACCACATTGGTTATAGGCTTCGATAGTGGTGAATAGATATGGTAGGTAAGTACATATTTTAGATGGGCAGGAATAGATATTAGAGGACCAGTGGAATCCCTAAACTTCAATATTACACTATGTATGAATATGAAAATTTTAAGACAGTTTTTTCCATCAGATCTACATGGGATTCAGAAGAGATTTAAGAGACACTTTCCTCCAGAAGGAACATTTAAGGTTTCATGTTTTTGTGTTTTCTAATGATAAGAAATAACAAAGAAGAAGTCCCCTCTTGTTGGTGCCCACCAAGCAGTATGGTATTGTTGAAAAATGAGAAGCAGTATGGTAGGTAGACAAAGACATGACCCAAGTACAGCATCTGAACTGTGATAGTAAACACCATGAAAAGTTACTAAATGCCTATTTCAGTACCTAGGCTGTTGTTTAGTCAGTTATGTGCTGAGTGCTTATGGGCAGTAGCTTCTGTAATCCCCATAGCCATCCCTTTCTGGTTAGTTGCTATTATTTTCTGCATTCTAAAGATAACATTTCTCTGCCTTGCTTTTTATTTAAGTAACTTGCCCAAGGCCACATAGCTGTAAGTAGCTTTACCCAAAATATTCTCAATTTTTAAAGTTTGGAGAAAAAGGTCAGAGAAGGTTCAGAGAAGGCAGTGAAATGTACATAAAGGTACATTTTTATTATATCTCCCTGATGGATTTTTTAAGCACTGGGGATTCATGAATAGTATCAAGAACCTTAAAATCAAATTACTTTTACCTGGACTCTGAAAGTTTTATTATTTTTCTTCCATCATCTACCTTTAATTAATATCCTATCCAAATTGGTTTATACCAAAGGTGATTGCATTTTAATATGATGTAGCATAAATGGTGATGCTGCATTATATTAATCATATTAGCATAGTCTTAGATTACTGTTTGAGAATATCACAGACTACTTTTATCCTCTGCTCTTTAGTGCACTGCAGCTGAAGGAGTAGAAAGGGCACTTTGAGCAGACCAGCTTACCCAGTATAGGAGTTATCATATGTCAAGAGGAAGGACTGTACTCAAATCCAACTGTAAAATTTGTGCCCATGGATGAAAACAAAATGCACGGCCCACTCATTCAAATATTATTAAGAATTTAAACAGGATGACACAACATTAAGCCATATGGAGGGCCCTTCTCTGTGCAGAACTCTATGTAACTGCACAGGTCATGAGCTTATGAAGGCATCCTTGATAGTATTTTGCTATGAAACATTTATATGCTTCTTAGAATGTGATGTAAATACTTATGGTTTGTATAGAGAAGTTTGAATTATTCATCTCATACTTTAAGCCTTCTCTTTGTAACTGACCTCTACAACTCTTCAGGAATGAGCTGGCCTAGCTGCCAACCTTTGTGAGGTAACTCTTCGTGTTACTGTAGGTGATCCATCTAAGAATAAACATTTAATCTTAGCTGATGCCATCATATTTCCCTCTTGAGGATTTGAACCAGGGACACAGAAATGTACTAAAAATTTCTAAAGCAGCGCAATCCCCAACCTTTTTGGCACCAGGGATCAGTTTTGTGGAAGACAAATTTTTCCAGTTATCAGGATGCGGGGTGTGGGTTCAGGTGATGGTTTCAGAATAAGTAGATAAGTGGGGAGCTGCTGTAAATACATAATAAGCTTCACTCTTAGCTTGCTGCTCACCTTCTGCTGTGTGGCCCAAGGTTTGGGGACCCCTATTCTCAAAACATTAAAGCTGTAAGGATTTAGATATTTGAGGACAGTTATCAGAAGAACAATAAAACTTTTGTGAATAAAAGTGTTGCTGGAAAGTGGAATCTATATCAGGTTCATATTCTTGTAGGTTATGAAACCTAGGGAGGATATGAGGGGAAAGTGATAGCAGTGAGGGAGAGGGAGAGCCAGAAGGGGATAAAACACACAGAGGCTTGGGGAATGGGAGGGAGGGAGGGAGAAAGGGAGAGAGGAGGAGAGAAGGAGGAGGAAGAGGGGAAGAGGAAAGGAGGGGAGGAGGAGAAGAGGAGAGGAGAGAGAGAATGAATATGAATTAATGAGAATGCCCTGTATAGGGGATAAGTATTCACTGCTAATCTTTTTATATGTTACATTGACATTTTACTTTTTTGTTCTTTCATATAGTGATATATCCTTTTAAAGAGAGAGGGGAGAAATGGAAAACAGATGCTGATGACTTTACAGTGTCTATGAACTCTTTTTACTTCCATATGTCTTTTGTTTCCTTAATCTAAATCCTGTCTTACTCCTGCTGATTTGACTGAGCTGCATTTCTTTCAGTCAAGTGACCCTTGATAATGAACACGATAGTGTGATTCCAATTAGGTGGAAAATTGAATTAAAGGTAAAATTCACCTGTCTTTCATGATTCCTGATGCTTTTACTGTGGAAATTATAAATGGATGAGCATGAAAATAATGTTGCTAATATAGAAATAATGAAAGAAACCAGTATCCAAAGCCCCATTAATTGACACAGCAGAAGAGTAATAATGAGACAGCAGATACCTGTTGTTATGATAATCCTAAGCATTGCTGTCTCCTACATGCTTAATTCCACGAGATGACCATTCATTAAAAGGAGCACTAATTTTACTTGTCCATTTCCTTTAAGTTTTTTCAAAATTCTAACCAAGTTAGTAATTGTTCACTTTTGTTGATTGTACTGAATAACAAATTGATATGCTATTTAAAATTAGTTGATCTATTTTTACTATTTTGTACCAATTCATCTTGAAGTAAAATTCTAAAATATAACTAGGCTCATAATTTTGTTTTAATCACCTTATCTGCCCACATCTGCCATTAAAATGTGTTCCTTCTGTTTTTACATTTCCATTAAAGATTCAAAATCTGATAGAAATAACTGTCAAACACAATACATTTTGGTGAAATTTCAGGGATTTGTTAAAGTCAACAAGATTAAAGTCTCTAGATTAAAACAAGGATAAATAGTAAAAATTAGTCAGTACTTCACAACATTTGTAGACTTTTCCTTAATTAGAAAGTATCATTTACTTTGTACACTATTAATAGTGTACACTATTAATAGTGTACATGCCTGTATAATATATATTCCCTATAGAACATATAGGTTGTACCAAAAATGCTATGATAACATGGAAAAAAGTATTTTTCATAACCAGTTTTAGCACATATCCTTCTATTTTTTGTTTGTTTTGTTTTTGATAAGGTCACTCTATGTAGCACAGGCTGGCCCCAAACTCAAGGTGACCCTGCCTCATCCTCATGAGTGCTGGGATCACTCCCAGTTTCTTCCATGTTCTTTCCTAAATATTTACCACTCTATAAAGATCACATTCCTCATGCTAATTTTACTTACCTTGATCTCTTTGTCACACATTGTATACCTTCACTGAAATTTCACTCTCTACCTCATAACTATTTACAATTTCAATGTTTCATTTAAAATTAAGAATTCTTAAAGAAAAACACATTCCTTATATAATCTTAAATTTTTTGATTAATTTTCACCTAAGGTTTTTGTATAGCCATTATATAGATAGGAAAAAAATCAATTAATAATTTCCTAAATGATCCAGGAGTGTGCCACTAAAAAGAGATGGTAAAGATTGAGTACTAAGAAAATATCAAATCAATTAATAAAATAATATTGGCATTTCATTGTACACAAAGAAGAATTAGATAAAAGGATATAGAGAAAAGAAAAAAATAATTTATGTAAGTAAAGCAAAAATGAAATAGCATTGTTGGTGGATTCCTGTAATTGGGACACTCCTGTAATTCCATCCAGATTCAGGATGCTGAGGCAGGAGGATAACGAGTTTGAGGCCAGAAACAGCCTATGCAAATTATCAACAGACCATGTCTCAAAATAAAAAATAATAAAGTGGCTGAGGTTACAGCTCAGTGGTAAAGACTTGGTGAGCATGTATCCCCACCCCAAAAATAATTTTAAAAATTCCTGTGTTTAGCATTTAAATCAGTTCTATTCGTTTTGCTTCTGAACATATTTTTGTGAAAACATATTTGCATAAACTGATTCAAATCTCAGATATCTTTATACAATAAGGTCTCAGAAGTGTAAAAATCAAAACAATACAAAAAACCAACCAAACAAAAACACTTGCAATAGCTATTTGTATTATGAAGGCTATTTTGTTAGTTTCCAAAAGGTAGTTTCCAACCATTTGTAACTAACATTTGTTTCTGCCAACAATGCTATTTCATTTTTGCTTTACTTACATAAATTATTTTTCTCTTTTCTCTATATCCTTTTATCTAATTCTTCCTTGTCTAAAATGAAATGGCAATATTATTTTATTAATTAATTTGATATTTTCTTAGTACTCAATCTTTATTATCTCTTTTTAGTGAAGGAACCCTATAGAACTATTGTTTTTAAAAACTTTTCTGCTTTAAAATGAAAAGGAGGACTTTTCTGTACTCAGAAAAGAATACTTTTTCAAAGTTAGTGATAAGAATGATAGGTATTCTTACCTTGCAGGAGACTAGGTTACCCTAATTTTATTTGATTGAATGTATTTTTGGAGGCAGGGAAAGGAGGCTTATATTGCAAACAAACAAACAAACAAAGAAACATGCCTATTCATAGCTTGTCTTTCAGCCCAGAACTGCAAAAAATACCCCCAGCTAAACTGTGAACATATCTATTAGGTAGGTACTATTATGTAATGGGCTGGGATTTAGCTCAGTTGGTAGAACACTGAGCTGCAGTCTCTGAGGTCCCGAGTTCAATTCCCAGCACCACAAAGATGGGAGAAGGCCCTGGCAATCCACTCCCAAGTTAATCCCCAAACAGTCAGCCATTGAAAACCCTATGAGGGTCACTATGAGTCGGATATGACTCGATGGTACCTAACAACAACAATTATGTAATAGATAAAGTTTCCCTGCCTATTGATACAATTCAAAGTAAGTAAGATTAACCATTCTTCAACTATATGATAAAATTATTTGCTAATTTTAATCTCTACCTATAACTGAACAAGTTTGTCTTTTTTTCTCTTTTTTTTGGTAAATTCTAAAACTCTTCTTACTTCATCAAATATGTTAAACTTGGTTTTACCTACGTAAAATGGATACAACAATTGTGATTTGGATTCAGGTACTTTTCAGACAATTACATATGCAGTGGAAAGATATTTTGCCATAGCTTTAAAGAGTTTTTGATTTACCTTTTGTAAAGATTGTACTTAAACCAGGCAAAGAAGTTACATAAATTTTATAAGGTAAAATAAATGGGAATGAGTGGAAATTTAATCCCTACTTTCACACTTTCTCTGCTAAATGGTAGACACCGTGATCTTTAGAAATGTATGAAGTTATTATCTTTAGAAATGTGTAAACATGTTAATATCATTGACCAAATAATACACCATACTGGGAAACTAGAATCCTAAGATATCTGACACTATTGTGAATATAAAGGGAAAGGCAGGAATCATGGAGAATATTCAATGATCCAAACAATTGAATTGGAATATGGAAATCAACAAAGACAGTAAAATATTACTTTGAAACTTCCTAAATGAATTTTATAGCCAACCAGAGATGAAAAAATGTGAAACTAGGAAGTTTGCAATGGATATTACTGTGGAAATTGTTTGTGATTTCCATCCCTTATTTTTTCCAGATGAAGAAATGATAGGTCCATAAGATTATCAAATAACCAGAGAAGTAATATCTGTTGAAGGAAATGGTATATACTGAAAAAAAGCCAGTTTAAATGAGGAAGCACATTCTCATTTAAAGGTTAGAGATGTAGAGTTCAATATATAGAAAGCTAGTTGTTGTTAGGTGCCATCAAGTCCGGTCCAACTGACAGAGACCCTGTGTACAATGGAACGAGATGCTCCTCAACACTGTGCCATGCCCTGCACTATTGTCAGTGCTTCTCTGATATTCATATGGTTTTCAATGGCAGATTGTTTTGGGAGTGGATTGCTAGGTCCTACTCACTAGCCATGGCCTGGAGTTTAGCTGAGTTAGTAGAGTGCTTCTCCAAGCTCTCTGAGGACCCAAGTTGTACCCTCAGCCTGGCAATAATGGGAGAGGGATGTGGCAGTCCACTCCTGAAACAATCCTGAAACAGCCATTGAAAACCCTACGAGGGTCAGTATGAGTCAGACTGAACTCAACAGTAGCTAACAACAATAACTCCCTATCCTGCAGCACCTGGTATTCCCAAATGGTCTCCTATTTAAGAGCTAAACAGGCAGACCCTGCTTGGCTTCCAAGATCAGGTGGGATCAGATACCTGGGTACTATGGCTGCAGACATATTGAAAGCTAGACACGGAAAGCTTGATCTTTAAATACAATCAAATTTGTTTGGAACTGGCATGTGCATGAGACTAGGAGAATAAGAAATTGAACTCTATGGTTGCTCTTGGACTGAAGTAAGGTAGACAAACCATGTCAAACGGATATTTCCCACACTATTTCTCTAGGAAAATATAATAAAATGATTAGGAGAACAATACTGGTAGGAAAAATAAAAGCAGCAATCTCCTAGAAATTTCATACTGACTAACCTAAGTATAAAATGTATTATCCTTTGACCAAGCAATTCTATAAATCTAATAAAAAAGTAAACCTGTACAAGTAAGCAAAAATCTATATTAATGGCATCCACTAAGTATAATTGTGAGATTTTAAACCTCTAAAACATCATTAATTTTTAAATTATCTGGATAATTATTATGTACAGTCATTAAAAAGAGTTGGGTTTGTCATTGCCACTATAGAAAGAGTCCTAAAAATATACTGACAAGTAAATAAAATCATGCAAACCTAACCATACATATGATACAATCCTGTTTATCATTTAAAAAGGAATTGTATGTGTAAATGTTTACCCTTGTAGGAAAAATACATTCATGCCTGTATAATTGGAAAAAGTCTCTTGAAGTACCCATAAAGAAACTAGGTAAAACTGTTTGCTTTAGAGATGCAATGTGGGGGTGAGAAGATTGCACTTGTGAGCTATTTTATTCTATACGTGATTTTTTATATATAATAATTACTTGTTTTAATTAAACAAATTAAAGATTATCAGTCTATTCTTTGAGCCATCTTAAGCATAATCACAGAAACTTCAGCTATTTTTTTTTCTTTTTCAAAACTCAACAGGGTCCCAGATTCACTCCAAAGTGATCTTCCATTTGTCAGTGACCTGGCTAACTAACCATAAGCAGGATGGGCAGAATTATCACACAGCAAATGAGCTTCTGCGATTCTTTATGTAGAGGCATCATTAGAGATCATTATGTAGGCTTGGGGACATGGTCAAAAGGAGACACAGATGCTTCCTCAGCTGAATTCTTGTGTCCCACCTTGAGACATAAATAAATTGACAGTAGGAAAAATGATTGTCATAAACCCTTTCATCAAGGATGATGCTAGCAGACAACTTGAATCCCTAGAATCTGCATTACATCCAATGAAAGAGGCACAAGACTGAGTCCAGGACAAGCGTTTGTTCCTCCCTAGAGAGGAAATATAGTAATGCCTCATGCTGAGGTGTTGCCACCTTGCTGTAAATGATCCTGCTGTCTCTCCAATGTGAGGGTTTTTCCATTCTATGGGAAAATGGAATGGCAGCTTCCCTCTCTTTTGTTCTAAAAGAATGAAAGAAAATAGGAATCTCCTGCCATAAATCTATAGTGATCCTCTTCCACTAAGATGTGTTATTTTTGCCAGCAGAATGGAAGTTGGAGGAAAGAAAGATGGATTGAGGCGTAGAGTTGATGCTGTTGTTAGGTGACGTCCAGTCAGTGTCTGACTCATAGAGACTTTATGTACAACAGACAAAACACTTTTGTCCTGCTTCTCTGCTATTCATAGGGTTTTCAGTGGCTGATTATTTTTTGGGAGTGGGTTGCCAGGTCCTCCCAAGCCTACAGCACCTGGTGTTCCTAGGTGGTCTCCCATTCAAGTGCTAAAGGTTCCACCCTGCTTAGCTTCTGAGATCTGATGGGTTCAGATACCACAGTGGTACAGCTGCAGGCAGAGTTGATAGCAGTTGAGATTTAAATGTGGTGCTATAGGGGATTTAGCATGAGTAGAGATTGCAGAAAATAGCTGAGAAACTTTGCAAAAGAAAAGATAAGATTGTTATTGAAATTTACGCTGCGAGGGGAATTTAGCTACACTTCCCATACAACAACAAAGAAATGGGTAACTGTGAAATGATGGATAATTTACTTCACTCTTGTAAATGTTTTCCTATCTGTGTGTATCCCATAACATCATACTGTATACCTTAAATATACATAAAAGTTACTTTAAAATTTTTAAAAATATATGCAATGTAGAGAATTAGACTGACCCATTTCCTGCTTCATAGATGGAGACTTCTTGCTGTGTTCTCATAACATGAAAGTCACAAGCAGCTCTTTGAGGCATCATTTATAAAGCATTTTATTCCATTCACAACAGCTTCTGCCTCATGACATAATCACTTCCTAAAAGACTTTACCTCCTGACACCATTGCCTTGGGGGGTTAGGATTTCAGCATACAAATTTTTTGGGACACAAAACATTCAGACCATAGAACAAGAAATATGAATCCTGGTGGTAAAAATATAATTTTAACTACAGATATATGTGAAAGTCCCTGCTGTGAGGGGAGACCTAGTTTTTGCTTTCTGAAAGACAAGTTTAGAAATGTTTAGACAATGGAAAATTGAAAGAAAGTTTATATCAAACTAAAAAAGTCATGACAAAATGGGCAAAACTGTGTGGAATAACCCTCAGAAAGAGAAAGTGGTGGAGACAGAGCTCCTATCTGGCCACCTGTGGCCGATGCATGTTTTTTTGCCACAGAGTCTCAACCCAGAAGTGAGAGGGTAGAAGGGAAGGAAGAAGGGAGGGGGAGAGAGAGAGTGTGTGTGCTCCAGTGAGCATGAGTGTGTGTGTGTGTGTGTGTGTGTGTGTGTGTGTGTGTGTGTGTGTGTAACTGTAGGTTAATGACCACAAATACCATCTTCAGCTAATGGGAAAAAGGGTTCTGTGGTTAATTTTACTAACCTTCCTATCTTTCAGTGCAACAGTTCTGAGGCAGGTTTTACAGGACTCCTCAGAAAGTCTCTAAAGGAATTGATTTCCAGTTGCCTGAACCAACAGCCAGTTAAATGAGGCATACTTTATTGGTTTTCACCCTTTTCTATTCCCTCACTTATGCTTCCTGGAATTAACTCCTAAATATTCTAACTGCACCTGAATTCTAATGTCAGGCTCTACTTTAAGGAAATCTAATTCAGGATAGTGCTTTATCAGTAAACAGTTTAGCAATGGACATTAGTAAATAATGAAGAATGTTTGAAATAGAAAACTGTAGTGATGCCATAGGAAATTGATTAGCAATGGGTTATTGTGAGAAACAGCCTTGCAATTGCACTTATAATCCTTAGCTAATCCCTTGGGTCAGTTTTCTCTTCTTTCATATGTGATGCCCATAGATTTCATTGTTCTGGGATTGTGATGGAGTCCAACCTGTCCATCCTTATCAGTCCCTGCAGAGAGATGGCATGCTTAAAAACATTCAAGACATTGAGCTTAAAAGGGAAGGTGAGGGTTGGCAACTCAATAAAGCAGAGCAAACAGTTTTGAAGAATGATAGGAGAGAGTTTGAGGGGAAGATGGGGACGGTTCTGAACCATTGTATTTTATTTACCCACTTATCCAATTTCTACAGGTTAATTTACTCTCTTTCTTTTAAAACTTAATGTGTCATTTACCTGAAATATAATGGAAAGCTACCAAGAATTATCAAATCACCTTGAGGAAGAGAACTTCTCTTCTAAAAAGGACATAATTTGAAGAATAGGAACATAATCCTCAGGTGTCTGTTTTAGTAGTGGTTGACTCTCTCTGTAATTCTAAAACAGCTTTCGTTATCTGGCTATATGCTTCAGAGGGCACATAATCTCTGTTGGAATGAGTCTTGCCATCTATTTCCTGAAGTTTTCTTATTGTTAGGTGGCATTGAGTTGGGTCCAACTCATAGTGACCCTATGTACAACAGAACGAAACACTATCTGACACTACTATGCCCAGCACTATTTCAGTGCTTCACTGCTATTGGTAGGTTTTCAATGGCTGATGATTGTTTCCAGAATGAGCTACCAAGTCCATTTCCCAAGCCTGCAACACGCAGTATTCCCAGGCAGTCTCCCATCCAAGAACTGACCAGGCCGAACTTGCTTAGCTTCTCAGGTCAGATGCCATAGGATGCCAGGGTGGTACAGTGGTAGGCCAATTTCTACAGTGTAGCCCATTATTATTTCAGGAGTAGGAGGAGTGGGAGGTTAATTGAGACTAAACAATGTATTAAAACCTTTTCTCCATTTTTCCCACCTCCCACAATTCTCTTTTTCCTTTATGCAAAAGCTAAGCCTTCATCAAGATCAATTCCTAAGATTAAAATAGGACCAGAGATTAGAAACTGTTAGCTTCTCACATTGATGTGTAACAGGATTACCTGACACAACATTGCCTGTGTTCAACTACTATTAAAGGAAATTCTTATATTAATTCATAATATATGATTAAAACATGGGGACTCCAGAAGACAATTTTTCTATGTTGTACAATACTGTTATTCTGTAATTCTGAGTACTCTGCAGAACATTTATTGATAAGAACAAATGCCTATGATTTGATATAGTTAATATTTTTCTGTATGATTTGAATAAAATCCACAAAATTTAAATTTTCCATAATTATTTCATACATGGAGATGCTACAGAAAATGTTCAGAAGCAGACACATGCAAATGTTTTCTCTTATTTTCCTGTGTGATTTATTAGTTATTTGTTCACAGTTGGTGGCTGCCCAAAATTCGATGTACATTAACAGTGTCCTAAAGATCATTTGCATTTCTCTATTGAGATAGTGTATTTCCTTCTCCCGGGAGACTATAATTATGCTGAAACCTTTTGTCTGCGACATTGTCAGTTGTCTTGGAGTGCACACATCTCCCAGCATCCTACAGATGTTTTTCAAAGTTAATCTAGTGGCAAAGGATATCTGGTTTTGCTCACATTCTGGAAATCACTACTGAGAATATAAGTGCTTCCACTTTTATTTTTGCCTTTAGAATTTGCACAAGTTATTCAAATCTTCTCTGTGGTGCCTGCAGTTCGGGACACCACATGGTCAATAGCTTATGATGAGACTCTAAGCCATATTTTTAGGTCTTTCAGATGCTTCACTCTTCAAGGCTTTCACAGAACAGCTGAGCTCTCATTGATGGTGGCTGAACCCCATGGGTTCCTGTTTTCAAGAACGCCAGCTCCTATGGTGATTAATGCCATAAGTGAAAATATATCAATAGGCCCTGATAGATGAAGTAGAAAATGGTACACTTCTCCATTTAATAGCAATGTGGCAAAGAGTATCTACTTCTGTGTGTGTGATTGATAGTGAAGATCTCCTTATTCTTATTAGGGGGAAAAAAATCTTCAACAGCTTCTGTGTAGAGAATAAAAGACTTGTTAAATTTAAAACATTATCTCGTCTTACATATGCCATTACTAATATTTACCCAATTAATGTATGAGTTTCTATCATTTCCCAGGCTTCGCCCAACTTTAAACATAGTTAAAGATTCTAATTTAAATTTTATTTATCTCATTTTTGTCAAGCTTTTCCAATGGTTAAGTTCATTGTTTTAGAGTTTTGAGACACTCATTTAATCACCTGCTTCCTACAGTTATTGATACCACTCTGCCATTCCCCTGCCTCAGTGTCCCTAATCTCAATTATCATAGTAGTAAATACATCATTAGTTCATGATTGATTACAAACTTAGCCCTATGATGAAAATTAGCATCCAACTATGTTTGTTTGTTAGGTGCCCTTGAGTCAGCATTCGACTCATAGCAACCCTCATAGGGTTTTCAATGGCTGACTGTTTCGGGATTGCATTGGAAGTGGATTGCCAGGCCCTTCTCCCATTTTTGCGGTGCTGGGAACTGAACTCAGGACTTCAGAGACTGCAGCACAGCGCTCTACCAACTGAGCTAAATTCCAGCCCATAGCATCCAACCATATCTCCATTAAAACACTATCACACTCAAATAACATACCATTCCTAATATCAAAGAATAAAAAAAATTTCTAACATTCATCTTTCAACTAAAAATATGACAGCCTGTCATCATTATTTTCTCTATTGCTTTGCACCTTCTAGATCCTCTTTTATATTTTTTAATTCACCAAGTACTGATCAATCTAAAATTATTTGTTAAGTCTACAGTAATTTGTTAAAAAGTTCCCCTGTTACATAACACTAGTTAATAAGTTAATAGAAAAGTATTCTAGAAGGAGACAGCTGTTACGTAAGTCAGCTTTCTGCCACTCTGATAAAATATCTAGGAAAATTTCCTTATAGGAGGACAGTTTGATTTTGGTGCACAGTAGCAAAAGTTTCAGTCTATGTTCAATTGTCTCCATTTTGGGGGACCTGTAGCCTGGCAGAGTGTCATGGTAGGGAACATGTGGTGGAGTGAACTGTTAACCTCATGGCAGCCTAGAAGGAAAGAGGTGGAGGGATCCGTATCCTCTGTGACTTTTCTTCCTTCCACTGGGCTCCAGCTTCTTAAGGTTCCACTAACTTCACAGTAGTGCCATAGTTGGAATGAAGCCTGTAGCATATGAGCCTTTGGGATCATTTAAAATCCAAGCCATAACATGCAGTGAAAATATACTTTTAGTATGTGAACATATTTTTTCTAATGTATGTATCAAGTAAGACTAAATAAGTTGTCCTTTTCACCCACAAGTCAAAATTGTTCTAAAGAAAAGTTACTATTATACAGTGTTATGGCATGTAAGAAGGTACCAAAAGATGTACAAATAGTGTATCGAATCTGGCCTAAGGTATGGTGCTAAAACATTGCAATTTTGGGAGAGGGACCATATCCAGCAGTGATTTAAGGGAAAAAAAAATCCTTAGTAAAAACCATTAACCCAAACCACATGCTATAAATCATTTAAGCCTAATGAAAATTGATGGGTTAGCTTGTATTCAGAGAAAAAAGTCTAGTATAACAAGTAAAATGAATCTACTGAAGTCTTGGTGAGGCTTAATGAACTCTACAGCAGATTATTTGCCTCCCATGACAGCTTGATCATCTCTCAAATGGTTTAGAAATTCTCTCCCAAATACTGCTGAGCACACCTGGTCAAAATGTACTTCTAGAAATATAGTTAACATTTTTCTTTTTGGTACTGGGGAGTTGGACCTGAGGCCTCACATATGCTTTTTGCAAGCACTTAACCACTGAGCTGTACCCCTAGCCCATTTTATATTTTGAGACAGGGTTTTGCTAAATTATTTAGGCTGGTTGTGACCTTGAACTTGTGATCCCCCTATCTCCACCTCCCAAGTTGCTGGGATAAAATGAGTGTCTTACTGTGCACGGCTTATAGTTAGCATTCTTTGGTTTTCTCCCTTTACTGGTAAATGATGATGGGGTAATATAGCATTGACTTTTTCTATTATGTAACTATCACATCACTTTGGTTACACTTTTATCAACTTACAAGGTTTATGGAAACTTTTGACTAATATGTAGTAAAACTCAAATGCATATTTGGGTTATATTTTTCCAATGTACTCATGAAGTTGCATTGTTTACATTGAGATGCATATTACCATTTACATGGTCTATTACTACTTAATATTACTATTTAGATGGTCTGTTGAGGTGGAGAAATTTCCCTTTCTCTATTTAACCATATTATTGTCAGTCCATTGAAGTTGTACATTTTAAAAATACTAAGTTTTCCACATGTATATCTTGTATATGGTAATTAAATATATTGCTACCCTCCATAGCCTACAGTCTTACCACTGTGGTGTCTGATCTCAGGAGCTAATCAAGGTCAGGCCTGGTTAGTAATTGGATAGGAGACCACCTAGGAACTAGGAACAACCTAGGTGCTATAGGCTTGGGAGAAGGACCTGACAACACACTCCCAAAAAACAGTCAGCCGTTGAAAACTCTATGAATAGCAGAGAAGCACTAATAATAGTGTTTCACCTGTTGTACATAGGGTCACTATGAGTTGGACACCCACTCGATGACACCTAACAACCATAACCTTCCTATAGGGCTTAGTTTAATATATGTATTAACTACCTTTTATGTTACATTTACTAGGCTTCATTGACAAGGGTGCAGTAATCCATATAAATGGGTCCTTTCCCGTATAGAGAGACATATAATGCTTTTCAAATTGTGATAGAGGGAACTGTGCCAATTACTAGGAATCATGTGTACAATATCCATTTTCTCCTTTTAATTAACAAAATCCAATTTTGCTCCAGTTGTCAATGGGTGAAATTGAAAAATCTGTTCACCATACTTCCTTTGAGTGAGAGTTTCTATGTGAATCAGCTCTGGGACAATAAGAAATAACCTAAAATTTGCTGAGATTTTTTAGAAAGTTTAGTTTATTCTTGGATATTTCCTTCTCTGTTTTATAAGGAAAACTGATTTAATGCCTAGAACTGCTTCCATCATACAAACATGAATAACATATTAAGAAAGATCACACATTAGGATATATCCATGATCCCAACTTAGAACAGCCTATATCAAAAATATTATTTCATGGAAAAAAGTAAATATATGCACATATGATTTAGTTATAGGTCTGTTTGTATTTTCATTTACTCATAGACCAACACTGTCCTTCACTGATACAGTAACATTATTCCAAAGGGATATTTATGGTTATTACTAGTAATAACCATAGCTAGTAATGGTAGTGTTCTGTCGTTAAGAAATAGTTGATGAAAATACACTTGCTCAAAAAATTACTTCCCATAACTTCCTAGATATTGTAATATGCTAAGATTCATTTGTTAAGAATTAACTTTAATTTTCAAAGTTTCTGTTGGGATCTATGTCCCATGGCAAAGTTGTATTAATGTAGGAAAAGTCACATATAAAAATAGATTGAAAATAATTTTGTAGTTGTTAGGTGCCGTCCACGCATGTCTGGCTCATAGTAGTGAAATATGTACAGCAGGATGAAACACTGCCCAATACTGTCCCATGCACAGGATCTTATTTTTAGTGTTTGAACCTGTTGTTGCAGACACTATGTTTCTTCTCATTTTGAATCTTGCCACATCAGCAAAAGGAGGTCCCAGGGGCTTTACTACATTCCTATCATTAAGGTCCGTTCTTCTTTAAGGAGGCAATTCTTCCCCAGGCATCTTTTGAATGCCTTCCAACCTGGGGGTGGGGCTCATTGCCTGGCACTATATGTGACAGTGCTTCTCTGTTACTCATAGGGTTTTCAGTGGCTAATTCTTTTGGAAGTGTTCTGCCAGATCTTTCATGCTAGTTTGTGTTGGTCCAGAAGCAAAACTGAAACCTGTCCACATGGGTGGTTCTGGTGGTATCTGAAATACCAGTGACACAGTTTTCAATAGCACAGCAACATGCAAGTTCCTATAGCACAATAAGCTGATAGACACCTGGGAGATTGAAAATAATAAAGGGGATAAAAAAATTAATGCAAAGGATTCTGTTAACAAGAGTACTTTTCTCAGCTTGGAGTTTAGAGAGACATTCTACAAAGGACGACTTTTCAACCAAGGTATTTTTATTTATTTTTCTATATTCAGTACTCTATTTATAATTACTTGTGCAAGTATCTCATGATCTATAGCATAATTTCAAATAGTTTGCCAATTAAAAGTTGTGTATTTCGAATGGAAAAGCAATATTACCTACCTTAAACAAGGAATTACAATGAGATTTAATTTTGCAAACTCTGTACTATAATCAGCTGAATTTATTGACCATAAATCACTTTATTAATCCCTATGTATTTAGTATAAATGCCTGCAGCCATAGCACTGTGGTGTCCAATCCTATCAGATCTCAGAAGCTAAGCAGGGCTGGGTCTGATTAGTATTTGGATGAGAGACCACCTGGGAAAACCAAGTGCTATAGGCTTGGGAGAAGGACCTGGCAACCCACTCCCCAAAATCAATCTGCCATTGAAAACCCTATGAATAGCAGAGAAGCACTGACAATAATGTTTTGCCTGTTGTACATAGGGTAGCTATGAGTCGGACACTGACTTAATGGCACCTAACAACAACAACATATAGTATAAATAGCTCCTTAAAAGTCATGCTAAAACATCTAGAAATGGCCAGGAAGATTTCAAAAGTGTAAAAGTAGCAATACCTTCTACACTTTTCATTTTGCATCTTCACAACAAGTTATGGCTACCTTCTTGCAGGCAGAGGAAGGAAGATATGTCTTTCCTTAACTTCCAGCCCTCACTCAGAGTCCTTCAGAGTGAATCATTGAGGCATCTCTGATGTGCAACTCCTGGGTAGGCACCATATGCAGGCCAGGTGTGAAGGAGGAAATCTATGAAACCACATCCTTATTGGAGTTTGCTTTGCCTAATTGTCCTAGAAATATCTATGTTTAGAGGAAGATATGAAAATATGCCTCAACTGTGGTTCAATTGCTTGACAGTTCTCCCTTTCACTTGCCTATAACTTAACTTTTACATCAGACAAAGAAAAGAGAATAATGCAGCCATTCCTTGAATCAGAAAAAAAATCATGTTATTTGTTTTCCCACATAGATACAAGTGGACATAATTCAAGTTATGACATATGATTATGTATCTGAATAAATTTTGTGTACTTTTGCAAACTATTATGTAGAAATTATTTTGTGGTTGAAATATGCAAAGGTTAGCCATCTTTCATATAAGCCATAAAGTGAGATATACTCATTCCTCTCTCTATTACTTCCTGTTTGGAAGCTGTATTTAGTCAGTAGGAAGGAAATATGATTTTCAAAAAGGATGTTATCAGATTATACATCAGGTATTGATGACTCTTTCAAAATGATTGTGTGGCCTGATGACAATTCAGAAGTGGACAGTGGTTGCTCCCCTGGCACCTACTGAAGCTGTTTAGCAAATAATGGGTGATGATTACTTTTCCTTTCAAAATACTACAAATCATTGAAGAAAAGTTGCTTTATCCTATTATTGGCAGATATTAAAGTCACATCATCATTTAAAATGTGTTTTTAAGTACACCAGTAAAGAAAAAGAACAAAAATAAAAAGATATTCCATAATATGAGTATGCTGATGAGCTCTTGTGTAATTTTTGCTTCTGTTTAAATGGTACATTTTTTGTCTTCTCTTTATATAAAGCCTGCAGCCATAGCACTGTGGTGTCTGATCCCATCAGATCTCTGAAGCAAAGGAGGGTTAGGCCTGGTTGGTACTTTGATGAGAGACAACCTGGGAATACCACATACTGTAGGCTTGGGAGAAGGACCTGGCAACCCACTCCCAAAAATCAATCTGCAGTTGAAAACCCTATGAAAACAGAGAAGCACTAACATAGAGTTTTGCCTGTTGTACGTATGGTTGCTATGAGTTGGACATCTACTTAATGGCACCTAAAAACAACAGCAACTTTATATAAAACTCTCACATTTTAGACTATTTTTGGAAACTATATCCCTGTGACAATTTTTTTTTTTTTTTTTTTTTCAGTACTGGGGGTTGAACCCAGGGCCTTGAACTTGCATTCTCCGCAAGTGCTGGACCACTGAGCGGTACCCTCAGCCCATTTTTTTTACTTTTTGAGACAGGGTCTCGCTAAGTTACACAGACTGCCTCTGGTCTCAAACTTTTGATACTCCTGCCTCCGCCTCCCCAGCCGCTAGGATTATAGGTGTGCTCCACCGTGCCCAGCTCCCTGTGACAATTTTATCTTTAGCATTTTATAAGACCAATCATACATATTTCTTATTTTTATTTTTAATAAAGGAGGACTTCTACCAATGCTTTGGAAAATGGCGAGAACAATGCAATAAGTGGGTTCAAAGCCAGGGGAGTATTTTGAGGAAGGTTAATGGCAATATTCCTTTTTTGTGGGGGCTTTGAGGGTTGAAACCAGGGCCTCACAATGGCATGCTTTGCAAGTGCAGGACCACTGAGCTATACCCCCAGCCCATTTTTTTTTTAACTGATTGAGACAGGGTCTCAATAAATTACGCAGACAGCTTCTGATCTCAAACTTAAGAGCCTCCTGCCTCTGCCTTCTGTGTCACTGGGATTGTAGGTGCGCACCACCAAGCCTGATGGCAATGTGTCTTTTATTGTAATAAATTGTTTAAGCATTCACCATATTTTTGGTCACACTTGCATAGATAGATGTAGGAAAAGCATTTTTATAAAATAGAGAGTAAATATTATTCTTTATAAACAATAGTTTTATTTGTTTTATAAAGTTAAGATTGATGGGCTATCTTTAGAGGAAGTAGTTTAAAATAATGGTCTGATCTGGAGACATGCGTTCATAGTAGGAACTTTTCTTATCAACACCCTCCTCCATTTTCAATCAGGGTTCACATTGCCTCTTTCTTACTGAAATCTTATTACTGTTTATCATAGAGTCTGAATGCACACTGTGGTGTGGTACAAACATTGCATTGTATGTTTCTATTGAAACATGCTATGGTTGTATACAACTATATTTTATACCAACAGTACAAGTTTGTTAATGGCAATATATTAGTGGCTCTTGGCCCTAGGCTGGTCTGTCCTATTCCTCAGCATGTTAGTTTACTATCACTTAGAATTCACCATTGTCCAATATTCTTCTAAAGAACATATTTTCCAATAATGCTGATAGATAAGGAATATCTCTATGGTCATGGAAATATCTTGTGAATTCTTGAAACTGCTAGAGTTAAAGAAGCCAGTATTCAAATCTTTTCTCACACAAAATTTGGTAACCAAAGTTTTCAACTCTAGAAGTTGCTCTTCTTAAACAGAACTTGGTAGTTTTACTAGATTGTCGTGAGGGTGTCTTTCACATTTAATTCTATATATTATGTTCAGTTACTTTAGACACATCCCCTAAAAGAAGCATTAGCCAAATGATCTTTCAAGTTTGGATTGTGGTTAATTTAGCTGAGAGAGTGCCACTCTGCAGTCTCTGAGAACCTCGGTTCAATCCCTGGCACTATAAAGACAGGAGAAGGATGTGGCAGCCCACTCAGGAAACTGAACTGATCAGCCATCGAAAACCTGTTGAGGGTCACTATGAGTTGGACACAACTCAACAGCGCCTAACACGCACACATCTTCCAAGGTTAGGCCTTCCTATTTATTATATTAGTTAAAAATCTATCGTAAATATTCCTTATCTCACAGTATTTCACTTTGAAAATGCATGTTGCCAATATAAGGGCAATATAAACACTAGCAAAAATAAATAAGGAATCCTTTTATGATGAACTATTCTCAATTATGGAAATAAGAAAACATTTCCAAATATTTAAGTAGTAAAATTATCAGCTATTAGAATTTTGTAACAAAAATCAACAAAAATTTATTTATAACTATATAAAGTATTACAGGTTTTAGAGGAGAAACAACTAAGATTTAATAGCAAGTACTCTGACATTAACTAAAATATTTTAGATTTATGTTGTTTACTTTTCTTTAAATCCTTACAAAGCAATTAAAGTCTAGCAATGACTAGATAGTAAGTAGAAAACCATATTTCAAATCCTTTCAGTGAACTAATAAAAAATTCATGCTGTTTTATAATACACTATGAGCTGATGCAGAATACCAGGGATTGGCAGGCAGAAGCTATTTTTAGTACAAAGCAGCTGTGTTTATTAATTAAAATTTGTCATTATAACTGCAAGGAGATTTGGATCAAATTTATTACATGAAAAATATTTTTATTAATTTTTCAAATTATGAAAGAATTGCAAAAGGCTACATTGTAAGACTTTAATTTTCATTTTAAGGAAACATTGGCCATGGGCATTTAGTATTCCATTGGCATGTTTGTAAATAGGGTTGGAACTTATGAGAAAAAAAAAACTTAACAAGATAGTAACTATGTAAATTAATTATGCCACTTAATGGAATTTAGTTTTCCTCTGCCAGGAGAAAATATAAAAATAAAATAATTGGTTAAAGTCGCCAACCTCTTTACATGTTTAATGCTAAAAAATGTCATCTTTTATTACTTTTATGCATTTTGGAGTGCTCTTCAGTTACATGTAAGTTGTTGTTGTTGTTGTTAGGTGCCATCGAATCGGTATCCAACTCATAGCGACCCTCTGTACAACAGGGGAAACACGATTGTCAGTGCTTCTCTGCTGTTCATAGGGTTTTCAATGGCAGATTGATTTTTGGGAGAGGGTTGCCAGGTCCTTCTCCCAAGCCTACAGCTTCTGGTGTTTTCAGGCGGTCTCCCATCCAGGTACTAACCAGGCCCGACCCTGCTTAGCTTCTGAGATCTGAGGGGATCAGATGCCACAGGGCTACAGCTGCAGGCACATGTAAGTTACATATTATAAATACCTTTCCATGTTACCTTTTATAGATGCTAAATTACTGTAATGGGAGCAGGATGTGGCAATCCACTCCCAAGGCAATCCTGAAACAGTCAGTCATTGAAAACCCTATGAGGGTCACTATAAGTCAGATATGACTCGATGGCACCTAACAACAACAACAATATTACTGTAGAATTCCCTAGTTAAAATATCAAACATTTTCTTTTTGCCTTTGGTGATACATTTATTTATATAAACTTATAGTTGTTAAGACAAAAATAAATTGAAAATGAAGAATTCTTGAAATACAACCACCTAAACTATAGTAGTACAATTTAAAACTATTGCTTAATTGGCAATTTATTACTTTTATATTGCATCAAAATATATAAAGTGGTAACAACTCTTCAAAAACCCACAATACTTACTCATGATTTCAATACTTTAAAAGTTAAGATATATTCATTGAAAAATGCATTCATTTTAAGGATTTGGAATGTATAATCCTTAGCAGACCAAAGGTAACAATACACACAAAGATTTCTTGTGACCATATGGTACTGAAATTTTATAAAATTATAGGAATAAGTTCTACTAGTTGTATAAATTTTTCTGAGTAAGTAACAGGAACTGTTTTCCTTTTGGTTGGTCTATTCCTTCATAATATCTTAACAAAGACATTTGAGAAGAATGTTATAATTGCTTCTTCATAACAGCACTTAAAAGATAAATACATTTTACAATTCCTATAGAGAATTGTGTTAGGTAGTAAAATAATATAATTAAGTCCTATTTTGTGCCATAAATCATACAGGTAATAGAAGCATATGGAAAATTGTCTCTCTTCTATCCCTGCGTCAATCTGCATTTCATATTAACATTTAATGGTTTCTTTTTTTTTAATTTGGTTCAATTTTATTGCTCATGAACATGAGCGAGTAATTACAGGAGCTAGAGCCAGGCAAGCTTTGCCATACACCTCTGCCAGTGCACTGACCTGCAACACCCCTGGTATTTCATTCCTTGGCCTCTGCTAAGTGGACTCTGCCAGTCATTTTAAATTGTGCCAAACTGCATAGTGGTTTTATTATGTGAAAAACATCCATTAAGTTTTAGTTTGAGTCTACACACCACTTTGAATTACTCGTAAACAAAGCCAAATTTCATCCTCAGCCTTGAGAGTGGGATGCTTAAATTAACAAACCAACAAAAAATTGCAGGTTTCCTTTTTACGCTTAACAAACGGATCTGAAACAAACACATTACAACTTTTAGCCTTCAGAGGTCGCTTTTTTCTTAAGCAGGAATGTAATTGGAGCAAGCCTCCGTTTCCCACCCATGGCAAGCTCAAGTAAAAGTTCCTTGGAGCAGGAAGGGACTTGCTCATACTGGAAGAAGTCTTTGCCTCTTTTCCTCTAACACACCATAAAAGGATCTTATCAAAGAACTATCCGCAAACAAAGACTATCTACATTAAAACTGATAAACAGGACCCCTCTTCATCCTCATTTTGTTTTATTTTCCTTGGAAAACATTGATATTTTATTTCAAAATGATAAAATTATATCAGGAAAATTTTCATTTAGTTACAAGTCATTGGAAGTACATTTACTACAAAGCCACTAGACTTTATCCATAATCCTTTAAAGTTAGAAGAAAATCATTATGTTGTTAAGGAATTTAGGACTAGCCACAAAAGCCATTATGTTAAGATAATATCTAACAGAGTTGTTTTAAGACTTAAAAAATTAACACAAACAAATTGAGATATTTTCAAGAATGTTTATAAGAACTCTAAAGCTACAACTTACCAACATATCCATTATAAGAGGGATAATACAAGATAACGGAATTTTTTAAATTTTGTCTTCCTTGTATAAGATTCAAAAAACAGCAGGTATTCTCGGCAGACATATTTTAACTAATTGAGTGTAATGGACTTTGGAATGATGATCCAGAATGATCAACTTTCATATTGAACACTAATTGAAAAGAACAATGTATTTTCACCTATTTTGCTTAACTATGCTGAATTGGTTTGAAAATGAAGAAAAGTTCCAGATGAGTATTAAGATAACTGTTCCTCCAATGATGTCCAGTGATGATCATGATTTTTACGGATATCCAGCAGAAGCAATATGAAACCATTACCCAAAATAGCTTGGGATGTCAAGATTGATGGTTTCATATTTGAACTAAGAGGTAATAGAAATGTTTATGATTAATACAATGAGGGTTTCTCAGAAAAATGGGGCAGCCTTTAAACAGGTATGAAAGTGACTTAAGAGAGGGAAAAGATGGGGTAGCTGCCATGAGTTTTTATAGTGATTAAGGAATTGAATCATGATGGGGAAGCCTATGTTCCCAAGGGCTGGATTTTTGGTCATTTTAATTTCAAGTTGGCACCAAAAGAGGGAACACATAGGATTTCATAGGAGCTTGTCCATAGGTGAGACAGAAGGGGAAGAAAAGAATGAGATTCTAAAGCTGTTGGCAAACATCCAAATGGAGTTAGACTGATTATTGCATTGATAAATGGTAATGATAAATTAAAATACTATTGGAAGGATTGTCTATAATTGTGTGCAAGATTTGGATGCAGAGAAAGGGATGTTCCTAGCAGGGCTTTAATCCTGCAAAGAATTAGGTTCAGGTTCATGTGTGGGTTCCATATGTTAGAATGTAGAGGGTTTAGGTTGGGTTTGGGTTTAAATCTTATGTGTAGATAGCAGGGCTTAAAACTGAAACCTAACCCTGAACCTATTCCAGTTCAAGCATTTCTAACATTTATTTTCCTGAACCTGAGCCTGAACTTGAACCTGAATGTCAACCCAATTAAAAATTGGGTTCAGGGTCAGCTTTTAATTTTTTCCATTATTATCATTAACTACTTAACAAGTGAAGAAAAATGAAAATGTTATTCATCTACCTACACATCAGAGTAAAATTTTAAACCCAAACCAAACTCAAACTCTCTAAATTTTAACACATTGACCTGTACTTGAACCTGAATCCAATTTTTTTGCAGGTTTGATGCTCTTGTTCCTAATTTTCAGGAGAAACTGCGTTCTTGTAGAAGAAAGTGACACTTTGGATCTGGGAAAAAATCAATACCATATCCTGTGTTCCTGGAGAATGCCTTCAGGCCTAGACTTGAACCCAGGAAATGGCTGTGTAACTGAGTGTATGGTCTTGGGTTGGAGTGGGGAAAAATGAATTATGACAATGATGATGTTAATCAGTTCCATTTTCAAACATTTATTATATACTAAGCACTGTGTGGTATGCTCTAGGAATAATAGTTCATCATATTCCTTCACATAATCAGATGAGGTGACTCCCATTACACAGATGGATGGAATAAGAATTAAAGAATATATTCAATCTTGTATATGAATCACTCAGATTCTGAGCTTTTTATTTTCTGCCTCAAAAATAATTGTTGTTGTTAGGTGCTGTTGAGTCAGTATCTGACTCATAGTGACTCTCATAGGGTTTTCAATGGCTGACTGTTTCGGGATTGCCTTGGGAGTGGATTGCCAGGCCCTTCTCCCATTTTTGTGGTGCTGGGAATTGAACTCGGAACCTCAGAGACTGCAACACAGCCCTTTACCAACTGAGCTAAATCCCAGTTCCTCAAAAATAATTATATACTTTGTATTTATTATCAAATATTTGAAAGCATATATCTTGTTTTTAGGAAATTTCTTCTGAAAATTTACTCCTTTTCTCTATATTTATCTCATTATACTAATAAAAGAAGGAATTTTTGTTATTAAGAAATATGGAACTATTAGGAATCTTCTAGAAATGACCTTGAGTCTCATATCAATTGCCCTTCATAGTCCAAATATTGTTTCTGATTGTGCCATTACTTTATTCAACCATTTTCACTGATTTATTCCTACTAATAAAGTGAAGGATAAATTTGTGTCTCTCAGAGGTCAAGTTATAGTCTTATTTTCAAACAGAAAAATATTAGCTGCTACTGTATTTGAATTTTTATATTAGTAAAATGCTTAAACTTCTGACAAAATAAGGTAGCAGGAGACCATCTAATGTATTCTTGAGAGTAAACATCAAAATTCAAAATATTAATGAGAACTTGTAGTTACAAGACCTATATCCTCAAGCCATAATTAAAAACATGTTTGCTATTCATTTTAAGAAAAAATCCCACCTCAAGTGTTTTATTTTATGATTCTCTTAGAATATAGAAGATAAATTTTATTAATATCTTGAAAGCATTTATTGAGTACACTCTGTGTATGGAACACTTTAGAAAACAAGAAGGAACAGAGTAGGGAATTAGTATCCCTGTCTAGAAAAAAATTAATTTAACCTGGACACCAGTTGTACAGAAGAACTCATATGAAAATAATCACAAATAAATGTCTAAAATAGAAAACTAGAGTTTATATTCAAATATGGTAAAATTGTGTCAGAGAGGAGTAGATTAATTAAAGAAAGGGCCCTGAAAATAATTGGTTTTGATATAAAGCTAGAAAAAAGAAAATGATCGTGGATGCTTAGAAGAATAGAGAGAGTGGAAAAATCTGAACATCACTTGAAGAGAACAGAAAGTAACCCCTTCCACCTGTATTGCCTTCTTTAAGGAGCCACTTCTACTCTTGTTCATGTGATCAAGATGGGGCTCTCTCACATCCCTAACCACAGTGTATGCTCAGGACAAAGATAAGAAAATCATCCCATTTATCTGGACACAGTGATTGGCTAGGGGTAGGTATCATAATTCAAGCTGGATCAATCATAAATTAATGCATTGATTAAAACCATACAAATAAGTTGAAGAACCTAAACTCAAATTCAGGTCACTCTGACTTTAGTGGTCATGGTATAATAGAAGTCCTCAAATTTTAGGTTGGAATGATTGATAAAGTACAGATTTCTATATACCACTCAGAATTTCTGATTCAGTGGCTCTAATTTAGCAACTGAGGGTCTATATTCCTACTATGTTTCCAGGTAGTACTAAAGATACTAGTTCCAGTGAGCGCTTTTAGACACTTCTCTGCACAAAACTGCCTGCACAGAGAAATAATGAAAATCATGAAATACTCGTTTTGGGTTAAGGCACATACAGTTTAGTTATAAGGAAACTTCTATGAATTCCTAAGAGATAATTTTAGGATATAATGGGAAATGTAAAGGTGGATATAATGAGAAACTTATTGAAGTGAAAGAGAAAGCAGAGATATATTAGATAAATTCTGAAGGAAAAAAAGTTATAAAGAAAAGCACAAAGCCTAGTGGATAGGAGAAAGAATGTCCAAAAAGTTGGCAGCTGAAGAAATGACTGGACAAAAAATTAAGGAAGTACTAAAACTCATCAGAGTTTTAATTTTAACAATTTTTAGTATAGAATGATGTCCAATTTTTTATAACTGTCTAATTTCTAGTCAATGGGAAAAGGACATGGCAACCCACTCCAGAGGCAATCCTGAAAAACAATCAGCCATTGAAAACCCTATAAGGGTCGCTATGAGTAGGACACACACCTAACAACAACAATAACAATTTCTAGTCAGTTATGAGTTGTGTACTTCATTTAATATTACAAGACTAAGAATAAATTAAAACCAGCAATAAATTCAAAACAAAAAATAGAAACAAACAGGATATTGAGCTTTTAATGAAATTTGGAATTAGAGATGAGAAAAATAAGAGTGTAAAGAAAGCTGAATTGTGAAAGATATTATGTCAGCTGTATAGTAAACTTGAAAGTTTAAGTAATATATCTTTTACATTAAAATATGCTGTTAAACCATATGATCTCATTCTGTTGACTACAATCTGAAACATTTCCGCATGCATTTTATTCTATGATGACAGGTCTACAATGTACTCTATACAGTTCTTTCTGTCTGGGAAAAAAATGCTGTTCATCCTATGGAATGCTATTCTAAGACTGCAAAAGAAATGCCCAACTCAGTTCTAAGATAGTTTGAGATGTCCCAAAAGGAAAAGGAGCTTTGAAGATTTCATTTGAAATACTTAATAACTTTGCTGCTTTTCTGGTTCCTGGCTTGGATGAAATTCTAATAGCTGGAAATAAAACATTGCCAATTAACAATTAGATTTAAAAAAGGAATTACTTGTATTATGGAATAGGGTATAATCTGATGGTAACATTCAAGCTCCATGTAGAAGAATAGGAGTTCTGAGGTATTAACTTCACATCTAATGACACAGCTCACTTATGTTTATGTTTTCTATTCTCTGCAGTGTACCCTAGGCCTGTATTTATGCAAGCAAGGTATTCTGATTTAAGCAGAACAAGACCATTTTTATCATTGTGGAGTATACCTTCTTTATACTAAGAACTGTAAAGATCCAACAAAACACAGCCAGTAAACATACTGATTGAGACAGTCTAACTCTGCTTCTATTTGATGCTAATTAAGTGAACAAAGCAATTGCTAATTGGATGGGGAGATTTATTGAAGGTTTTGTTTCTTTTATTTTTTTTTTGCTTATTCAATTGCACATGCATGTGAAAATGATAAATCTCTTGCATTAGTTTAGTTTTTAATTTAAAACAAGTTATATTACTATGATTAAGAGAGAGTTGAAGAACATAAGAAATTTTGAAAGGACAAGGAAGAATAGGGAATGATAGGAGGTACAAGAGCCCAATAAGATTCTTAGACTTACAACAGAATTCCTCTAAAGCTTCTAGCCATTTAAATGTTTAGTATCTGAAGCTGGACATCATAGTGCAGATCTATAATCCAAGTGACTCAGGAGGCTGAGGCAGAAGGATTGCAGGTTCAAGGCCAGAGGCAACCTGCACAATTTAGTAAAATCCTGTCTCAAATAAACAAAATTAAAAGTGACAAAAGGTACAACTCAGCAGCAGAGTAATTGCCTAGAATGTGCAAGGCCCTGCAGGGGTGATTCTGTTTTAAAGATTGCTAACCCCTGGAATGCCTGCAGCTGAAGCCCTGTGGCATCTGATCCCGTCAGATCTCGGAAGCTAAGCACGGTTGGGCCTGGTTAGTGCCAGGATGGGAGACCAACTGGGAACCCCAGAAGCTGTAGGCTTGGGAGAAGGACCTGGCAACCCCCTCCCAAAAATCAATCTGCCATTGAAAACCCTATGAACAGCAGAGAAGCACTGACAATAGTGTTTCCCCTGTTGTACAGAGGGTCGCTACGGGTTGGATACTGACTGGACAGCACCTAACAACAACCCCTGGAAAATCTCTGTCATACTCTTTTCACATTTTTATTCTCACAAATCCTTGTATTTGATTTTTGAAGCCAAAAACAAAGTATTTGAGCATTAAGACAAACACCTGTGTGAAAGTTATGTTTGCCTTATCACTTTGTGACAATCATGCCATAAAATAAAAAGATGTCTTGGGCCATATTATGCCATGCACGTGGATTAACCTATAACATGGTAAGCGGATAGCATAACACTAGATATCAATTTTCAATTTATTCTGCACAGTTTCTTAAAACTAACACAAGCTAGTGTTTTTTTCTTACAATGAAGTTTTCTCTGTAATGACCACAGTCAAGTATATTAATCTTATTTAATGGCTACTACCATTACAGTCCACTTAACTATCACTGTGGCTTAGTTACTGGCCTTTTATTTTTAAGGCTATAAAAATTTTTGCAGTTGTGATTTGATCATTTAATTTTATGGAAAAAAAGATGCATGATCCTGTGCTCATTAGCAGACTATATCCTTCTTAGGTGCTTTTCCTTTTTTGGAGAAGTTGGCATACAGCAAGCTCACCAGATCGAAAATAAATGACATTTTTGAAAAATCTCACAACAGTAAGTAGATGTAAATTTTCTAATGAGTTAGCCCAAAGTAATAAAATATTTAATTTGTTTCAGGGACAGAATGAATAGTTAAAATGGCTTTTCTATGCTGAAATTTGAGTATCATCACAATGAAGCAAACAAATAAAATAATGTTGGAAAATTTTTCCTCAATTTTTTAGACAAAGGGCTAACTGAAATCCGGTATTCAACATTAAAGCAGCAATCTGCTACAGAGTGGATGAATTTGTGATAAACGATCCCTTGAGGTTTATAAAACATTTTCTTCATAAAACAAGCCACAATATGTTTCTTCACATTAGTCAGTTCCTGACATTCAGGCTGCAGGAGCTCCAGTCCAGTGCTGGTGCCTGCCATCCTCAAGCTGTAAACGACTCTTTGTTTATTGCAGCAAAGCTCATACATCCATTTCAAGGTTTTACAGTGATAAAAGGCCGACTGCCCACACAAACAGAAGTGGGCTGCAATGTTGTTATTTTGTTTATTGCTCTTTTATTGCAGTGGTCAAATAGTTCCTTTGAGACTAGACACAAGTTTTCTGCCATCTGTATAGTCAGTGTCAGAAAACTTGTATCAGTAAATCATTGTGGACAGTATTTATAATGAGAGGACTAATTAAATGAAATGTTGACTCTCTAAAGAGGAAGTGTACATGACTGATAACAAATTAAAAATAATCTGGGTTTTTTTTCTTATTGTTAGTAGATGGTAAGTATTTATCTTGGGGACCTTGAATGGCAAGAATCATATCCACCTACGTATCAAGGGTCAGTTAAAAAGAATTTTTTACCTGTTAAGGCTCTATGTTTCTGCTTGTGAAATTCAAGTCTAATTTCTTCCGAATAACTTTAAACACACATTTAAGTATATATGCTGTAAATACCTAGCTAGAATTTTTGCTCATATTAAAACATTTTCTTTGTTCTTCAAATATGTTGGCTGAATTAGTAGCCAACTACTAATACAAAATCATATAAATACAAAATCATAACTTGAAACAAAAAGTAAAATTCAGCCAAAGTTTTATTGAAACAAAGAAAAAATATTTTATCATGAAATTTAATAATGAGCTAATATGTGTCTTTCAGACAAGATCATTATATTTTACTTTGAATTGAATGAGCGATCTGTCTAAAAAATGTCTAGAATGTATTTTAATTCTTGAACTTTGGTCCCATGTGGCAATTTGGACATACTTTTAGAATTCTGACATTTAAGGTTTAACAGATACACTTTTATAAGGAACAAATTTTATGTTCTTTGAATTTTATCACAACATAGATCTGGCATAGCCTTGAACAACTTGATAATTGATAGTAAGATTTTTCTTTAACATAGTATGTTGTAGAAGAGTTCTTTAGATTTAAACTTTGAATGGAATTAGTTTCAACTAAAATAAATTTCATTTTATATATTAAAGTAAGGATAACATATATTTTATATTTTTCATTACAAGGAAAATTTCAGTTAGGAAAAAATTATGTATGAACTTTATCTGTAACTGATCAATTTTAATTAAGACTCCCTACTATAAAATCATGAAATTACACACTCTGAAATGTTTATGAAACATATTTTTAATAATAAAATAGGAAACATGTAAAGATGAAATTATGTATAAAATATGACTTTGGTAACAGACCATGACAATATTTTTATGTATGATTTTATTCATACAAATGTATTAAATCTAGAAAACATTTCAATCCCTGACATTTGTAAATCTTTTGATTATAAGCCTGCTGGAGAGGTTAGTGTGCATCATTTTTAATGTCTGTGTTCATTCATTACTTGTTACAGATTATTGCTATTTATAAATGTGAACCTTACATATGCAATAATATTTTACATGTTATTGAAAAACTCCACAAAACAGATTTCCAGGTCTGTCAAAACAGACTACTTCCACTGTGGTAGAATTGAATCAGCAAAGTGAGACTCTGTGAGATAACTGAATGAATACATCTACTTTATGAATATATATTCTGCTCCTAAAAGATTTGCTCATCTTCAAATAAAGATACAATATAAGGACATCTTTACATATCTATGTCCAGCTCATAGCGACCCTAGGTTCAACAGGTAAAACAATATTGTTAATGCTTCTCTGCTATTCATAGGGTTTTCAATGGCGTATTGATTTTTGGGAGTGCATTGCCGGTCCTTCTCCCAAGCCTACAGTATCTGGTGTTCCCAGGCAGTCTCCCTTCCAAGTATTAACCAGGCCTGACCCTGCTTAGCTTCTGAGATCTTAAATATAAATGAGATCATGTGCCTGGCACAGAATCAGGGAGTGTTTTGTTCTGCTGTATTGGGTCGCTGTGATTCAGACTTGACTTGATGGTACCTAACAACAAAAAAACCATGACTATACCTAATGAGTTCTGAATAAAAGAGAGGTATGTATGGAAGAGTGAATTTGTGAAAATTTACTTGAGTAACCATAAATTTGAGGAATCACATAAATAAATGAAAACCACAACCTAAGAGATAAGTGGACATGAAGCATTAATTGCTTTTTCAGAGTCACCACACACAAAGAAAAAATACAAGATATTATGTATTATCTAACTTTCATTGTTTGAAGGAATAAAACCTGCTATTTAGGAGAGGCTTTCTGGTATAAGATTATTAAAGAAATCTGTAGCACATGTCATTTTTAAAGGGATTTTTACATCACAACACTTAATTTCAATAGTGTCCCTCCAAAAGATACGTAAGCACTGTTCATGTGGTCATTCGGGAGGGTTATTTTTAAGTCAGTTATTAATTGAATTAAATGGCATATAATATAATGTGTCCCAATATCAATAATTAATTCTTATCACTTGATTAATGCAGTGTCTGAGATGTCCATTACAAGGTTACCATTTATATTTATAATTAATAAATATAGTTAATTTTGCTATTACACAGCTTTAGAAACTGGAAACTTGTTCAAAGGTGACTGATACATCAGGGAACAATTTGAACATAACTACAATTTTATATGTGCAATTTTTTCCTATAGGAACACTAAGTGAACTCAGGAATTTTCACAGTTGATTCAAGTCTCAAGTCATGTATTATTGTTTTTGTTAGGTGCCGTCGAGTCGGTATCCAACTCATAGTGACCCTCATAGGGTTTTCAATGGCTGACTGTTTCAGGATTGCCTTGGGAGTGGATTGCCAGGTCCTTCTCCCATTTTTGAGGTACTGGGAATTGAACTCGGGACCTCAGAGACTGCAGCGCAGTGTTCTACTAACTGAGCTAAATCCCAGCCCCCAAGTCATGTAAGATGATACAAAATGCAAACATGAATACACCTCACATGTCTGCCCACTTCCTCAGTCCAGCATGTGTGCTCTGACACAAACTGGCTGGCTCTTACTGTTATGTCTGCAGCCATAGCACCCTGCCAATCCAATCTTGCCTGATCTCTGAAGCTAATCAGGGTCCACCTGGTTAGTCCTTGGATGGGAGACTGCCTGAGATTACAAGATGCTGAAGGCTAGAGAGAATGACCAGGCAATCACTCCTGAAGCAATCTACAGAAAACCCTGTGAATAGCAGAGAAGCACTGACTTGGTGTCAGGCATTTTACAGTGTCAGGGAATATTTCATTTTTGTACATATGGTCACTATGCATCAGTCCTGACTCTATGGCACCTAACAACAACAACAACAATTTACTGTTACATATTTTTTCAATTTCAAGTAACAGTAATCCAAAAGCTACAACTCTTCTGACATTCATGATTTTAATCCAATTTCAAGGTAAAATGTAATATTTATTATAGTTTTATTTGCTTATAAGCCATTTTATTTATTAGATTCTATGTCTTTTTTTTCTGCAGTACTGTAGAGTTGAATCCAAGGGCTCATGCATGCTTTTGCAGGCACTTTACCACTGAGCCCCAGCCCCAGTCAATTGTTTTACTTTTTATTTTGAGACAAGGTGTCACTAAATTATACAGGCTGTCTCTGGCCTTGAACTCACAATCCTCCTGCCTCTGCCTCCTGAGTTGCTAGGATTATAGGCCTGAGCCACTACTCCCAGCTTTTATGTCTTTTTAAAAATATATCACTGATCATGTCTTTTAGTATTCTGTGTCTATTCCCCTTTTTTCCCATAATCATTCTAGGTTTTATTGAGAATCTTTGCATGGCATAGTGATTTTTAGGATCTCACATCCTGCTATAATAGAACTGATTGGAATATGGTGTACATGTCTTAAGGTGTGTACATATCCTATTTATTATCACTTTAGCTCATTAATTTTAGCATCCATTGATGATTCTTGCATGTATCAAGTCCTACTATGGCAGGTTCAGTAACACAATTTTCTAGTTCTTTTTTTCAACATTTACAAACATTCACTTCCATTTCTTTATTTAACATCAGTGTTGACTCATGTATTATTTGTTAATTCAATACATTATATTCCACCTTTTTCGTTATTTATTTTAATAATCAAATTTTCCAAGTTAGCTCGGTGAGAGTTCTTTTCATTTGGCTCCCCATTTCTGTTTGCCACATTTCAATCTTTTCTTGAACAATTCCTTTTCATTCTCTCACAGCTAGTTATTCTAAGATCATTGTATACTTTCCTTGAATCAGCCCTGGAGTCAAGGTCCTTCCCTTTATTTTACTGAACAAAGATACTTAGAAACCAAGACCCATTAAATGTGCTAATCCTACTAGAGGATTTGGAGGATTTGGGGGGATACATGTCCTGAAAAACTTATTTTTTGAAAGACCATAGTGAGTTTATAGAAATATAATATACTCTACTTGGATGAGGCTTAAAGTATTTGTGTTTTGCGCTTTCCCATTAAAGATAATTCTATAATATTTTTTTCTCTTAAAAACTTAATTTTTTTTTCTGATATATTTCCTCCTGTTGTAAGTATGTGGCTGTTCTTACAAAAGGGACTGAGAATAAAACCAGTTCTCCAACTCAAAGATGTGTAGAATAATTTGGATCTAAATCTGGGTCAAAAAAATGAGACTATAAGGAAAAAAAGACACCATAGATTTTGTTTTTAAAAATATATTTTCTAAATAATGTTCTAAATATTGAATGTTAGTGACAACTGCTGATACCAGTTTTTCATTGCTATTAGTGTAGTTGAGATCCTTTACAACAAAGGGATAGCTTAACATGTGAGCCAGTCAAGGAGTTAAAAGTTCTGCTGTGTTTTCATTGTCATTAAAACAAATGCATTTTAAAGTAATACTTAAAATGCTGAATGATGGTTGTCACTAAACCAGAAGTATCAAAGAATTCAGGAGCATCTATGGTCCTTAATTTGAAACAAAAAATATTTTCAGTGTCTCCTTCTTCCCTACCCTACAGTAGCCTTTCTACACAAACACATATGTATATAAATCAGGTATAATTACATTTAATCTGTTTAAAAATGTGTATAATATGATATATAATTATAAAAGCATAATTTGCTGCAAGAAATTATCATAAAATATTTGAAGACAGTTACTGTAAACTCCCAATTGACATCAGAAGTCAGTGTTAGGCATACTAAATATATACTTTTGCTAGTGCCTAAATTGCTGGGAAAATTGCATATCAACTTATTATGTATACATGCCAATCAGGTTGGTATGCACCTATTTATTCAGCATTGATTGTAGTGTGCACTGGCTATTGGGCTAGTCCCCAAGACCATAAGTTTTATATTTTTCCTTTTATATTTTATGTATGTTCCCAGGTTTAGCTCAGTTGGTAGAGTGCTGCTTTGCACTCACTGAGGCCCTCGGTTCAATACCCAGCAGTGCAAAGACTAGGAAAGGATGTTGTAGTCCACTCCCAAAACAGCTCAGAAACTATCACCCATTGAAAACGCTATGAGGATCACTGTGAGATGGATACTACTGTATTGGCACGTAACAACAACAATTGTGTATGTATTTTAGGAGAATGTATGTATTATATATTTTTTATTTTTTATATATGTATATATATGAAAGATATATAGATATAGATAGATACACACACATACACACATATATGTATATATATATATTTTTTTCCTTGTTCTGCCATTCACATTGTGACAAAACGTGTTAGAATTTACCACAATCAGTTCTGTAATAGAGGTGGGTCCTGCATTCATAATACTAGCAAATATTTTAGCATTTATTATATGTGTCAGGATATTATTTGAAATATTTACATATCTGAAATCAGTTGATCTTCTTGATAATCCTAGGGGGTAGATTGGAAAATATGGAAATTATGGAGAGAGAGAGAGAGAGAGAGTGAGAGAGAGAGAGAGAGAGAGAGAGCGCAAGAGTGAGTGAGCAGAGAGAGCACCTGGAGAGTGTAATTAACTCATGCATAGATGCACAGCAGGTAAATGATAGAACTGGGAAACAGATCCAGGAAGTCTGGAGTACCAACCATGTTCCTAATTGCTTCCTTCAATAGCTTCATGATGAGAACAAAACGGAAGAAACATTTCTTCTGTGGGATTTAAAGCAGGATGCACTGCAGAGATTTGCAGCAGATACCTGCCCTCATGGGACTTTTATTTCAGTGTGTGTGAATGTTGTGTGGATCTGAAAGAACCATCATCAAAGGTTTGTGGGGAAGGACATTGAATCAATAGAAGTTTCAGGACATGATTCATTTTAATGGTTTTTGTTTTGTGATTACCACTAATTATCATGGATAATTTAGGATATGGTATATAATAAAAATAAGATAACTATAATCAATGCTAATTCACTCAGGAACTACATAATTCTCTTTGATAATGCTGTAAAAATTGAATATATAATTATTATTTTGAGCTAGCCAGAATGAATCATATTCATAAGTATTTACTGTTAAAGGTAAGCCCCTTTCTCCTTGTTGTTGTTGTTAGGTACCCTCGAGTCGGTATCCAACTCATAACGACCCTCTGTACAACACAGGAAACACTATTGTTAGTGCTTCTCTGCTGTTCGTAGGGTTTTCAATGGCAGATTGATTTTTGGGAGGGGGGTTGCCAGGTCCTTCTTCCAAGCCTACAGCACCTGGTGTTCCCGGGGTCTCCCATCCAGTTACTAACCAGGCCCAACCCTGTTTAGCTTCCGAGATCTGACGGGATCGGATGCCACAGGGCTATAGCTGCAGGCTCCTTGTAGTTGCTCTGTATTTTACATAAAACACAATCATAGTTGGTATTAATAAATTTGTCAGCATGAATCTTATGTTGATTACATTTACATTGATTAACTTTAAAGTTGATTGAATTTTAAGGAAAATTATTGAATTAACCTCCTGTTAGATTTTCTACTTTAGTTTCAACTTTATTGTGGTCTATCTATATAAGCTATCCAAATTCTTTAATCCCAATTTTTAAAATTGTGATAATACAATAGTAGCTTTACTCTGGAATTATGTCTTCTAGTCCAACTAATGGGTCAAGAATTAGCTTACATTCCTATTCTTAATTTCTGTTTATTAATAAATGCCTCATCGATGGTCATTATTCCATGTGTTCTGAGAAGAGACCCCCCCAGGTGTGTACTGTTACCTCTTCTTATGTTTCTCAGCTGACCAGGAAGCTGTTCTTTATGGAGTTAATGGTTTACCAAATAGAGAATCCTCGTACATCTGTAGCAGGAGATATGAGCAGGATTTAGGGCATAATTATGTGTTTTAAACAGAGAAGGAGAAATAGCATAGCCTTGAATCAATTTAATTGTTTATTCAATTCCTCTCTATGCACACCACAGCTTGATGATAAATGACATTCCTCTCAATTGTATTTATTTTTTGTCTAATTTATTATTCTGAAGACAGTGAGAGCTACGTTAAGTAAATAAAGTTACTTTTCATTTGCCTACAGAGAAGAGACTTAGAACATAGGTCCTAATGTTCGAATCTATCCTACTATAAGCCCACTATGAATATACCATAATAACTTTGCTATTTTACTATCACATTATGATTAGTCTTTCCAGTTTATCTCCATCTTTTAGTACATTAAAAGTTATACAATTTTAAAACAGTAACAAATAACTACTTTTTCAATGCCAAAAAGGGAAGGAAAGTAGCCTGTGCTATAATGTGAATGTAATTGAATTTATTTTGTTAGTAGTTGATTGTGAACTTTATTTGCTTTTCAAAATGAGGTTATAGGTTACTAGGGCATAAAAATATGTCTCTTAACTGGAATTTTGTTGACTGCTTCAATATAGCCCAAATTTAAATGCTAAAGAGAGCATGTCCTTTCAGAGGTAATGCATACTCTCTTTGAAAAATTTATTTCTTTGGAAGATTTATGACAGAATCAAATGTTAACTTCCTAGAAGATCTAGATTGTTAATAAAATGATGTTTCCTGGTATTTTTTATTTTGAGTATTATAATATTAGGAACATTTTATTTTTCTATTAAGTGATAGATACTGTGTGGGACTATGTGTGTGTGTGTGTATGCTTTGGGTCTAGTTGATTAAAGTTTACTAACAAAAATAGCAATGACTAATCTTATTCCTTATTGAATTACCTATAGGATTTAACGAATTTAAGTTCACAACATCTTATGTGGTAAATATAATTATTGTTGCCATCTTAGAGATGAGGACAATAAAACTCATTGATAAAAATTTCTCTATGTTCACAGAAGGGCAAGGATTTAGCTCAGTTGATAGAGCGTTGCGCTGCAGTCTCTGAGGTCCCAAGTTCAATTCCCAGCACCACAAAAATGGGATAAGGGCCTGGCAATCCACTCCCGAGGCAATCCCGAAAAGGTCAGCCATTGGAAACCCTATGAGGGTCCCTATGATTCGGATACTGACTCGATGGCACCTAACAACACAACAACAACAACATGTTCACAGAAGTAGTAAGAGGTACAACCAAGTCACCAACACAAGATTTCATGCTCTGATGTTAAGGCAGTTAACCTACAATCTCCTGGGTTTTAATGACCAAATTAAGTGCATTTATGTCTTAAACCTCAATTGTGATGCTTGTAATAATTTTGAAAAAATATTCAAAATGCATATATTGGTAATAATTAATATTTTATGTGATATATTCTACTTTTATAGAAGTGGATATTCAAAATGCATATATTGGTAATAATTAATATTTTATGTGATATATTCTACTTTTATAGAAGTGGGGTAAATCAAAATGGAATACTCATAGAACTTGAAAGCTACCATTAAAGGAACAAGTTATTCAGTATCACATCAAAATGTTTGTCACATAATTTGCATAAGCAAATACATAATTAAAAAAGCAAGTGAAATCAGAATTTGTACTTTATGATTTTTATTCACAGAAAATGTTCAGTATGTAACTGAACTTAGAGTGGATATTTACTTTTGCACTGGTATGAATGTTTTGTAAACAAAATACCTTTTAAGTATTGTTCCACATACTTAAAATGTGCACTGTCTTCAAAAAATGTAAGTTTCGTAGGTACTGGTATAATGGCTGCTCATAATTTCTAGTTTCTCAGGACACATTGAGGACAAACTTGTTCACCATCTCCCTGTCTCTCCCTGACTCATATGTTGAAGACATACTCTCAAATGTTACTTAATTTGGAGATACAGCCTCTAGGAAGTAATTAAGTTAGATGACATTGTAAGAGTGGGTCCCTAATTCTATAGGATTGGTTAGCCTTATAAGACAGACAGACAGACAGACAGACAGAAAGACAGAGAGAGAGAGAGAGAGAGAGAGAGAGAGAGAGAGAGGTCTGTGTACGTACCAAGGAAAAATAATGTATTTAGTGAGGAGGAGGATATGTACAAGCCAGGAAGGATCCCTTACCAAAAAGGGCCCATGCTGACACATTCTCCTTAGACTTCTATCCTCCAGAATTGAGAGAGAAAAAATTTCTGTTAAGTTTCCTATCCTGTGGAATTCTGCATGGCATCTCAGGTACACAAAAGAGGACATTTTATATATTATTTAGCTAAATGACATAACTTACTGGAGTTAAGATTATACAGTCAGACTCTCTTGAAGTCAACTAATATTATGCTTAATTTTTGTTTCTATTAGTGGGCATGTGTCATTTTTTAAACAGTAAGAGAATCAATGATTGATTGAAATGATTGATTGAAATTTCATCTGGATGAAAATATATTGGAGATACTCACTTGTTTTATTTACTTATATATGTTTGGAAAGATGAGTGTTCTTGAAAAATATTGGGGGAAGTTTATGAAAAATCATTTTTTTCTTATAAGTCTTCTTGTTTGTTTATGTTAAAGGGCTAAAAAATAACTTATGGGGAGGAGGATGAATGTTTTTATTGTGATTGCAGGGCATGCATGAGGAAAAACAAAGAAACTGCAGTGGAAATAGTAGGAGAATTGCTGAGCTAAGAGGAAAAGTTTTGCTTGGGTTAGCTGATTTGTCATTCATACAGAATATCTCAGGGAAACAATACACATGTCTTCCAGAATTCAGACAGGCAACACAAGTGTTGATGGAATAACTTTGGTACGTAGTAGTATGCAGTGGTAAATCATAGAAATTATGACATGATTTCATATAGGAGTTTGTCAATCCAGGTACCCTGCCTTTTAAAATAAACTGCAATGAGATCTACTTTTAAAAATATCACTGTATATTTCTCAAATTTGTAAAGCCTGTCACTCTGATTTTATTTTTCAACCACTGAGACATTTTGATGAAACATGTTCATTAAGCTGCATTAATTATACATGCAGCAACCACAAAACAGGTGTTTGGCTGCGAGAATGTTGTTTAATCAAAAGATTGATCTAAACTAGTGCTTTATATTCTATCTTAATTTATGGACTTCCTCACAGAACATTAATAAAAATAATGGTTAAACATCTAGCTCCTCTTTTGGGAAATACTTTTCTTAGACAAAAGCTGGAGTATTTATACTACCATGTAAATAATATTTGTATTTATATATTTGTGCTTTATTCAGTTAAATTATTTTTAGTTTTACTATGCAACTGCAGCCATATATAGATAGGGAACTACTGGAAAATCAAGTCGGACTTAGAAAAAGGTGTGGAATCAGGGCATGGAATTGCTGATGTCAGATGGATATTATCTGAAAGCAGAGATGTCTATAGACATCAGTAAGATGTCTATCTATGCTTCATTGACTTTGCAAAGGCATTTGACTCTGTGGATCATAACAAATTATGGATAACATTGCAAGGAATAGGAATACCAGAGCACTTAACTGTACTCAAGAGTAATCTGTACATGGACCAGGAGGCAGTCATTCAAACAGAACAAAGCAATGCTGCCTAGTTTAAAGTCAAAAAAGATGTGCTTTGTGGCTGTGTCCTGTGACCAATCCTCTCCAGTCTCTATACGGAGCAAATAATCTAAGAATCTGTACTTTTTGAAGAAGAACCAGTCATCAGGATTGAAGGGAGACTCATTAACAGCCTGGGTTATGCAGGTGAGACAACGCAGCTTGCTGAAAGTGAAGAGGATTTGAAGTATTTACTGATGAAGGTCAACGAACCAACCTTCAGTATGTATTGCATCTCAACATTAACAAAACATAAATCCTTACGACTGGATAGGTAAGCAACTTCATGATAAATGGAGAAAATATTGAGGTTGTCTGAGGTTTTGCTTTACTTGGTTCTATAATCAACAGTCATGGAAGCAGCAATCAAGAAATGAAAAGACAAGTTGCATTGGGAAAAGCTGTTGCAAAAGACCTCTTTAAAATGTTGAAAAGTAAAGGTGTCACATTGAAGACAAAGGTGCGCCTAACTCATATCATGGTATTTTCAGTAGCATATTATGTTTGTGGAAGCTGGACATTGAATAAGGGAGACAGGAAAAGAACTGATGCTTTTAAATTATGATGCTGGAGACCAATACTGAATACACTATGGACTGCAAAAAGAGTCAACAGATCTGTCCTAGAAGAAGTGCAACCAGAGTGGTCCTTGAAAGCAAGGATGGCTGGATTGTGCCTTATGTATTTTGGACATGTAGTCAGGATGGACCAATCTCGGGAGAAGGAAATCATGGTTGGGGGAGTGGCAGGTCAGTGAAAAAAAAGACAGACCTTCAACTAGATGGATTGACACAATGTCTACAACAGTGGACTTAAATATAAATAAGGTAGTATGCTTGGCATAGAATTGGGGAGTGTTATGTTCTGTTGTACATAGGGTCAGTATGAATTGGGCCTGACTGGAGGGCACCTAACAAAAACAATGCTTACAGTCATCAAAATTGATTGTAGGCTAAATAATCTGAAAACTGTGTGAATTCACTTAAATATGTACCATCATACAAAAAGTAAATCTAAATTAAAATATTATTTGGTTGTTCAGATTGAATCTGCTTTTCTCAGTAGGTCACAATTGGTGCTTTTAGAGTTTTAAGGATCTCTCACTAAATCAATCCTTCCTATACGATTTGGAATCACCTTACGTGCTCTTTCTTTTAGGAGGCACAGACTTCAAAATTTTTATATTAAGTTACTAAGCAGGTATTTTTATTTCTCCAGAAAGTTCAAATATTTTCAAATACACCAGGGGGTGAGAAATATTTTTAAGAAGCAGGCAACTTTTCTTGGCATTGAATATAAAGGAACCTCTCATAAGCTTCATGTAAATTGTGAATTATGATATATAAGTTCAACTGAAGAGGATACTTGTGAAAGTCCAGTACCACAAAGCTGATGCCTGTTTATTCAGAGTCTTACATTTTACTGCCTAGAGATTTTGCAGATGTTGACCATGACATTGATTTGCAAAGAATAACTTCTTCATGGACCTTATAGTGTTTTAGCTCCAAAATGGCATTATTCTTCTAATGTCTACACTTAATGAAGTCTCACTGCAGTAAGTCAGGAACTGCAGGTCTTTAGCAGGTTGAAGTCATGTGCCACCTGTACCTTTCCTTCATACCTAATTTCTCTTGGACCCCACAGTATTATACCCATGAGTGTGGTTGGGCACCTCCCATACCTACCCTTCCACAATACCCCTCGACACCCCTACACATATACTTCCTTTCACTAATAACACAAATACTGGTATTTATGGATCAAAAACCCATTTATAAGATACATTCTTCTAAGCTCCAAGAATCTATTTGCACTAAGATTGGTTCAATTTATGTCCATTTACAATTTTACAAGCATTTTATTTGGCATATATTAGGTAATTGTTGTTGTTGTTAGGTGCTGTCAAGTCGGTATCCGACTCATAGCAGCCCTCATAGGGTTTTCAATGGCTGACTGTTTCGGGATTGCCTTGGGAGTGGATTGCCAGGTCCTTCTCCCATTTGTGTGGTGCTGGGAATTGAACTCAGGACCTCAGAGACTGCAGCACAGTGCTCTACCAACTGAGCTAAATCCTAGCTAGGTAATTGTTAGATTCTTGAAACACTTGATTTAATTTATTATATTTATATCTTTTGTAACCAGCATATTTTTGCGATCTTCATAATAGTGTACATGTACTTTTTGGATTGTATAGGTCATGATACATTTCCTAAAAGAGAATTCATAGGTCATTCAATTTTATAGAGTTGAGGTTTTTTTTTTTTTTTTTTTTTTTTAGAGGAAATGAAGAGGAGTTCTTCTAATAAGTTTTCCTGCTGAATAGAATGACCTAGATTTGTTATATACTGGCAAAGCTGCTAGAAGATATTTTTACATTGCCATTTTGTCCTCAAGAGCTACCTAACTGTTTTCACCATACAAAATCCTTTTCAAGTTCCTCTTCTGACAATATAGATATGCTGTTGGATTTGTAGTATCAGAAAGCTAGAAGGCAAGAGGGAAAAGTTAGCTGAAAATAGGAGATAAGAGATCAAGTTTCTTCAGACCATTAAAAAAAATCTACCCACAAAAAGAAGCTTGATCTAATCATCATGATGAAGGAATGATGTGGATTTATTTTAATTATTTTGAAATGTTTTCTTTAAATGTAGAATTTTCATGTATAACCATACAAATGATCTCAACATAAATTTTAACCTTGACAAAGCTACATACATCTCTCTTCTAATTGCTCAAGCACACTTGATGAACGAAACACCTTTATTTCACATTCAGTTTCCAGTGGGTTGATTGCCATACATGGGCTTAATTTTCCCTACTTCTAAAATGTTGCCTTCCTTGTACCTAATTATTGGATATAAGTGAATTCAGCAATCTATGAAAGTGAAATGTACAAGAACCTATGTCAGGCTGCTTATATGATTTGTGTATTTTGTAATTTAGAGACAGAGAGCCTTTGTTTTAAAGTATAGTATTTTTCTTCATATTTTTCTCACAATTAATATCAAAAGTGAATAATTTGTCAGGCAACCAGTACATGGTTATTCAATTACAAGGATGTCATGTTCTATTTACTAGAACAGAATAACAAATTTTTGTTTGGGATCAGTGAGTTCACTCACCTGAAATTTTCATCCTTTTCTAAGTGGTTATGGAATTATACCTGTGTATATTTGTTGTTGTTGTTGTTGTTGTTGTTAGGTGCCATCAAGTCAGTATCCAACTCACAGCGACCCTGCGTACAACAGGCGAAACACTATTGTCAGTGCTTCTCTGCTGCTCATAGGGTTTTCAATGGCAGATTGATTTTTGGGAGTGGGTTGCCGGGTCCATCTCCCATGTGTATATTTAGTAACACATTATTTAATAAATTCCAGATTATCTCCAAAAGTCACCACTTTAGAACTAGTGGTTTTATTTCAGCATATAGAGTGAATCTATTCACTCATAATGACCTTTATAGGATTTTTAAATACAAATTTTAAATCCAAGGGGAAAGCACCCAAACATGAAAACCATGATAAGAGGGCAATGCATTTCATAGGAAAGAGGTTATTGGTTTCATCATTTCCAAATTTGGAAGCAAAGACTCTCTCTTCTGTCTCCCTCAATGTATGCTCACTGACAATGTAATATCAGTTTACATAAAAGAGACAGATTAAATAACATTACATATGTTGTGTTGTTGTTGTTGTTAGGTGCCGTCGAGTTGGTATCCGACTCATAGCGACCCTGTGTACAACAGGTGAAACACTATTGTCAGTGCTTCTCTGCTGTTCATAGGGTTTTCAATGGCAGATTGATTTTTGGGAGGGGGTTGCCAGGTCCTTCTCCTAAGCCTACAGTATCTGGTGTTCCCTGGCGGTCTCCTATCCAAGTACTAACCAGGCCCGACCCTGCTTAGCTTCCGAGATCTGGCAGGATCGGATGCAACAGGGCTACGGCTGCAGGCTAACATTACATATAGATAGAAAGATAAATAGCTATAAATATAAATGTAGAGATAGATAATGACATATTCATGTAATAAACTTAACATTAAAGTAGTCCTGACAGCTGGGTGCAATGGCTCAAGCCTGTAATCCCAGTAACTTGGGAGGAAGAGATCAGATGATTGCAGCTTCAAGGCTAGAGGCAGCCTGCTTTACTTAGCAAGGCCTATCTCAAGATAAAAAATAATAATTAAAAAAACAAACAGGCTGATGGGGCAGTCTAGTGGTAGAGGGCTTGGAAAGTATGTGTGAGGCACTAGATTCCACCCCTAACTACTGCAAAAATATAAATAATAAAAAAGTATTCCTGGGGACAGTTATGTATATATATATATATATATATATGTTGCTGTTAGGTGCTGTCCAGTCAAGTCTGACTTATAACTACCTTCATAGTGTTTTCAATGGCTGATTGTTTTGGTATTGTGTCAGGAGTGGATTGCTACATCCTTCTCCATTTTTATGGTGCTGGGGATTGAACTGAGGGCCTCAGAGAGCATAGAGTGGTACTCTACCAACTCAGCTAAACCTCCCTCTCCCTCCACCTCAATATAACAGTATATATAAACCATATATATATATATATGGCATATATATATATATATATATATATATATATATATATATATATATAAAACGTACCAAGTTCAAGGGTTAGTAGACTTAAGTTTTTAATTAATTAATTTTGTGGTATTTGGGATCAAACCCAGAGCCTTGAGCGTACTAGGCATAGATAATTATCATTAAGTCATGTCCTCAGCCCATGAGAGTTAATAGTGTTACAATGTTTACATTACCCAAAGTGATCTACAAGTGTGATATAATTCCTATCAAAATACCAGTGGCATTTATTACAGAAGTAGTACAATTCTAAAATATACATGGAAACACCAATAATCTTGAAAAGCCAAAACAACCAAAAGAAAGAAGAAAAAGAACCAGGAACTGTGGTATACTCCTTCAATCCCAGCTACTTTGGGAGGTTGAGGCATGAGGATCACAGGTTTGAGGACAGAGTCTGCAACTTAGTGAGACCTCTCAAAATATGAAAATACCAGTGGGTGCTGCTCAGTGATGGAATGCTTGCCTAGCATGTGTGATGTCCCTGGTTTCAATCATCAGCAGAAAGAGTGAGGAGGCAGAGGAAAGAGAAGAGAGAACACACAAGAATGCAGGAGTATGACATTGGAGACGTTGTTGTTGTTGTTAGGTTCTGTCGAGTCGTGTCGTGTCCGACTCATAGCGACCCTCATAGGGTTTTCAATGGCAGATTGTTTTTGGGATTGCCTTGGGAGTGGGTTGCCACATCCTTCTCCCATGTTTGCGGTGCTGGGAATCGAACTTGTGACCTCAGAGACTGCAGAGCGGCGCTCTACCAACTGAGCTAAATCTCAGCTCATTGGAGACATAGGCTTTCTGATATTTAAATACATCATAAAACTACAGTAATTAGAATAGTATGGTACTGATATAAAACACATATAGGCCAATAGAATAAAATAAAGAATCCAGAAATGAATCCATGTATAAATGGTCAGGTTTTTTAAAGGTGTCAAGCACATAATTGAGAAAGGATATTCTCTTCAGCAAATCATGGTGGAAAACTAAATATATACAGGCAATAAATAAATAAATAAAATAAAATAAAATTGTATCTTTATCTTATACCAGATCTAAAAATAAACTCAAAAGGTATTAAAGGCTTAAATATAAGACCTGAGAGTATTAACACATCTAGAAGAAAACATTGGGAAAGTTTTCATGATGTTGGTCTTGGGAATAACTTCCTGGCCATGACAACAAATTATAGATGACAGAAGCAAAAATAAATAAACACTGTATATTAAAATAAAGAGGTCTACAGCAAAGTGAACAACCAAGAGAGTGAAAAGGCAACCTGAGGAATGGGATAAAATCTTTTCAAACCGTATTTCTAAAAAGACTTTAATGTCCAAAATATATAAAGAATTCTTACAATTCATTAGCAAATAAATAACCTGTTTAAAACGAGCTAAGGATTTAAGTACCTATTTCTCCAAAGGAGCCATACATGTGGCCAATATCACTAATCCTCAGGGAAATGCAAATCAAAACCACAATGAAATATCACTTTACATATCTTAGGATGGCTATTATGAAAAAAATTGTATTGGCCAGGATGCAGATAAATTGGAACTATTTCTTCATTGTTGGTGGGAATGAGAAATAGTATAGCAGCAATGGAAAACAAAATATAGATTACTGAAAAAATAAAAAATAGAGATACTATATGACCCAACATTATTTCTGTTTACTTACCAAAATAATTGAAACCAGGAGTCATGAAGATAGTAGTTTTAGTTGTTGTTTTTAGCTGCTGTTGGGTCAGGTATAATTCATAAACATTCCCTGACACTGTACGATGCCTGGCACTGTGTAAGCACTTCTTTGCTATTCATAGGGTTTTTGATGGCTAGTTATTCAGGATTGTTTCAGGAATGGGATACCAGGCCCTTCTCCCAGTTTTGCTATGCTGGAGATTGAACCCAGGGCCTCACGGTACACAGAGCAAGCACTCTACTAACTGAGCTAAACCCCAGCAAAGATGATAGTAACACTCCCATATTTATTGGATTACTATTCATAATTGCTGGGCTGGGATTTAGCTCAGTTTGTAGAGTGCTGTGCTGTAGTCTCTGAGGTCCCGAGTTCAATTCCCAGCACCACAAAAATGGGAGAAGGTTCTGGCAATCCACTCCCAAGGCAATCCCGAAACAGTCAGCCATTGAAAACCCTATGAGGGTTGCTATGAGTTGGATACCGACTCGATGGCACCTAACAACAACAATTCATAATTGCCAATTTGTGGAATCAATCTTGGAAGCTAAGCAGGGTCAGGCCTGGTTAGTACTTGGACGCAAGACTGCCTGGGGACACCAGAGACTGAAGGCTTGAGAAAAGGATCTGGCAACCCACTCCTGAAAGTCAATACACCATTGAAAACCCTATGAATAGCAGAGAAGCACTGATAATAGTGTTTTGCCTGTTGCATGTAGGGTTGCTATGAGTTGGATACTGACTCCACAGGACCTAAAACAACAACTGAGTCATAAAATAATGAATGCTTCCATGTGTTTCAACATGGATATGATTTGTGGACATACTGCTAAATGAAGTAAAATAGTAAAAGGAAGACAAACATTGCATGATTTCACTTATATGTACATGTATATATGTATGTATGTATGCATATATGTGTGTGTGTATATATATATATGTATATAAAGTAGTAAAACTCAGAAATAGAGTAGAATGATGATTGGTAGGGTCAAGGTCAAGGAGAAATGGAGAGTTTCTATTCAATATGTTCAAAGTCTTATTTTGGCAGGATGCATAATTTTTAGAGATCTGCTGTAATACAGTTTCCCTATAGTTAAGAATTCTGTATTGTGCATTTAGAACTATGTTGAGAGAACTCATGCTACCACAATTAAATTTTTAAGAATTAAATTTAAAAAATAAGAAAATAAAATGAAATTAAAATAAATCATGCTCTAGACTTAGAGATTTTCTTAAAATATTATTCATGAGTTCATACCACCTACATTGTACTTTTTTTCCCCGTTCTAGCTAGCAACAGGGCTGGGATTTAGCTCAGTTGGTAGAGGGCTGTGCTGCAGTCTCTGAGGTCCCGAGTTCAATTCCCAGCACCGCACAAATGGGAGAAGGACCTGGCAATCCACTCCCAAGGTAATCCCGAAACAGTCAGCCATTGAAAACCCTATGAGGGCTGCTATGAGTCGGATACCGACTCGACGGCACCTAACAACAATAAACTAGCAACAATGAATATCACCAAATATAATATTCTGTTATGGAAATTAAAGAAGGTGAGCTGTGTGGTTCGCACCTATAATGTCAGTCAAGTCAATTCTAACTCCTAGTGACCCTGTGTACAACAGAAAGAAAGATAGTACTTCTTTGCTACTGAAAGGGTTTTCAATGGCTGTTTGGGGACTGAGCTGCCAGGTCCTTCTCCCATTCTGTGGAGCTGGGAATCGAACCCAGGGCCTCAGGGTGTGGAGCAAGCACTCTACCAACTGAGCTAAACCCTAGCTCCATCTCAGTGAATAATTACAATAAAATTTAAAATACTTTCTAGAGAAAAATTGAACCATCTTTTTACTTATAAAAATATTTCATATTTGAAATACAGTTGTAGATATGTACATGTAAACTATATTGGGCATATATGTTGTCGTTTTGTTGTTAGGTGCCATTGAATAAGGTCTGACTTACAGTGACCCTCATAGAGTTTGAAATGGCTGATTGTTTGGGATTGTTTTGGGAGTGGATTGCTATATCCTTTGCCCATTTTTGCTGTGCTAAGGATCAAAGCAGGGTCCTCAAAGTGTGAAGCAGGTTTCTACCAACTGAGCTAAACCCCAGCATGTGCATATATGTACTCATGTATAATCCAATACTCATAAATTATGCATGTTAAAGACTGCCAGTAAGCATACTGTAGTTTTAATTATCTGAAATTCTAAATGTAATTGTAATCCTTTCAATTGTGATTTTGATCCCCAAAGGAAAGTGACTCCGGAAAAACAAAGAAGTAAATAAGAGAAAAATAAAATAGAGTTCAGAATCTTCCATGATTATTTTTTCAGGCAGGTAAAATGTACATGCATATATAAAATTAATCTGCTGATGTATTGATTTCAGAAATATATGTTTTCCAAATGATATATTGGCTTTAAATCACTTGGTCTTTATGCATAATTTATCAAAAACACATATTGGATTTTTAGAAATACACTGATGTTAAACATAGTGCAATACTCATCCACAAAGCGTACAAACCAAGATACTGTAATAATTATTATTATTGGTTCTCTGAATGTGCCTTCCTTGAGGTATCTTTATTACCACAGTTTTACAGTGTTTGGCACCCTGAGAATATCATGGCTTCTCCTGGTATCTTGCTTATGCTTCAGTAAGGAGGTCTAGTTTATGCTGAATTTAAAATGGCTCTCAAAATATCAGTGATTTGACACAAGGTTTTAACATTTCCTTCGTATGATGTGTTCAATGTGGGTTGTCAGGAAGGCCATAATTTTTGCTCACTGCTACAGTGAGATAGGGACATAGCAAATCATACTGACTCTCAAGGTACTCACCAGGAAGTGACACTCATCACTTTCCCTCAGCCAAATGTGTGAGCCAAGTCAAATCACTTGGACATGGCTGACTTCAAAGAAGATGAAACTGCATTCTTCCCATGTGTCCCAAATAAGTAGGGCTGAACTGATTTGCTAGCCAGCTATGATGACTACCTTATCCAACTATCCCTTATAGCCCTCTCTCTGGCAGTTGCCCACTGCTGATTCTTTGATGAATTCACATTTCCACTGTGCTATTGGAATTCCATTCCATAGCAAATAATCTTAATATCATGCAAAATTTTCTACTTATTTCTAAACCAAAATATGAGTCTCTTAAGAAAACTACTTATCTCCTCACCCTCATAGTATTTGCTATGGTATTCCTCATAGTAGCAACTACAAATACTTTTGATAGTATTCTTGTGAAAATTCCAAAGAATACTCATGAAAAGCTAAAAGCTTCATTAAATCATATCTGTACACCATACACAATTATAAAACCAGGTAAAAATCAGGGAACAATGACTAAGGCCATATCCAGAGGCTAACACCCATATTCCCAAGATTTGGAGACTGAGGCAGGAGAATTGTGAATTCTAGGCCAGCATGGGCTATATAGCAAGACCTTGTCTCAAACAAAAATTGACAAAAATAAAAATCTGTTGCCCTTTTATTTATCTCTCATTAATGTCAGCTAAAGATCTCCTATGATCTTTCTCCTTGATTGTTTTCACCAGATTGTCTTTAGTGGCTCTGATGACATATAATTCTATACAATTATACTCATTTTTTCTTTCAAAATGTTATCTCCCTCATCAATTCATATATGAGATCTTATGATCATTTTAATCCTTTTGATGATACCCTCAAATTATTTCTCTTTCTTTTCTAACATATGGAAAATTTTGACCCCAGAGGAACACAAAGTTTTCTTTTCTCTGCTTATGCTTTAGTATTCTACATCCAGGTTTCCATCCTTCTTGTTGTTGTTAGGTGCTGTCGAGTTGGTTTCCGACTCATAGTGAGTTTAGGTACAATAAGTGAGACATTATTGTCAGTGCTTCTCAGCTATTCATAGGGTTTTCAATGGCAGATTGATTTATGGGAATGGGTTGCTGGGTCCTTCTCCCAAGCCTACAGTGTTTAGGGTGTTCCCAGGCAGTCTCCGATCCAAGTACTAACCAGGCCTGACCCCGGTTAGCTTCCAAGATCTGAGGGGATTGGATGCCATAGTGGTATGGCTGTAGGCACAGAAGAGTGTTCTTACCTTCTCCAGCAGATCTTTGGGAGGGGGATAGAGGACTTAACAGAAGATAAAGGTCAATGACTAAGAGACGAGTGACTCTGGAAGAGAGCTCTTGGGGGCTGGTGTGGGAGAGATATCACCCAATGTTGCTGTTGTTGTTGAGTCCCATCAAGTCAGTGTCCAACTCATGGCGACCCTATGCACAACAGGCAAAACACTGTTGTCAGTGCTTCTCTACTATTCATAGGGTTTTCAATGGTGAGTTGATTTTTGGGAGTGGGTTGCTGGGTCCATCTCCCAAGCCTATAGAACCTGGTAGTCCTAGGTGGTCTCCCACCCAAGTACTTACCAGGCCTGACCATGCTTAGCTCCTCAGATCTGATGGGATCTGAGGCCACAGTGCTATAGCTGCAGACATTTCCAACCTTAGGTTGTTCTTTTATGTTCCTAGCAGGCATTTTTTGTGATTTTACGTGTCTTGCATTTTTCCCCAATAGCTATTTCAAACCTCACCAAAGTCCTCTAGTACTTAACAACTTTTTTTTTCCATTCCCTCTATCCCTCTCAATAAATGTACCAATTTTCTATTGACCAGATAAACACCTGAGTGACAATTAAAAATTAAGTTATCACTACATTCAGCTTTGATTCTAGCTCTCTGTTAGAGTAGAACATAAATGAAAATCATTTATCTAAGCTTCATTTTCCCCCTGTGCCTTTGGTTCCTGTAAGCTTTATATCTCTATATAGCATCTTCAAACCCTTCTGTAAACCTTTTCTGTTAGCATTTACACACAGTTAAAATTCTTTATTCTATAGAAAATCACCCTTTTTGGCACCATGCCTTCTGTCAACTATCACTGCTGCTTTTTTTCTTCATTTCATAGTTTCTAAGAGTCATCTACACACATGTGCCTGCTCTCTCTTTCCAATTTCTGACATTTCATTACTTTATTCATGTAATATGACTTGTCATTCTTTGGTTTTACTGATTATATTTTTGTAAAGGTAGGCAATGTCTTCTTTTTGCCTAAATGAAATATCCTTGGTTGTTCACAATGGCCTTTTTACTCTTGTCATCTACTCCCTGAACTGGCATATCATGCCTCATGGTTTTCCTTTACCTTTGATTTCTCTTCTTAGATGTTCTTTCACAAGATATGCAGTTAAACGTATTTAGTACTAAGATTGCATTCTGTATCCCCTTCTATTGTTACTCTGCACACTATTACTACTGTAATGACATCTACTTTAGTGCCTTCAAATATTCATATATCAATTTGTTTTAAACCTATGTTTCCCATTCAGACTGCTGAGATCCTGATTGCTTTATCTAAAGGTTTGCTAGAAATTTCCACCTGTGTTCTCTATTGTCTCCTCTCAGTAACATAAACAAAATTGAGCTCACAGCTTTCTCTTGTGTCTTCCCTCTTGAATGGAGCCATTGTCCTTCAAGCTTGACTTCTTGATTCTCTGTTATCTCACTTATGAAACCAGTTACCAGATATTATTAAAATCTCTTTCATTTCTCATGTTTTCATTTCCCCTACTATTCATGGGTACTACTTCAGTTCAGGACTTTATAATTTCCACAGAGACTCTCATAATTGCATTGTGACTGGTCCACCTTTCTAGGGCACTTTCCCCACTGTTATTAAAATAGCCTTTGTAAAAGCAAATATAATAACATTTTTATGTGCCTAAAGTCCTTGGGTATTCCTTGACCTTCAGGATAAACTTCTTTTTCTTTTCTATGCATAGCATCCCTGGGCTGTTCAGCATCATATTTTAAATTTCTTGTCCTTAAGAATCATGTTTCAGCCATATAGAATCACTTTTTATTTCTGAGTAAGGACAGCTTTGCTCAGCATCATTGTTAACAAGCTGTAACAATTGGCTAAGATATGTTTCCTATTGCTCTTTTACCCTTGTTCTGTGTAACCATTTAGGTAATATTTTGCTCATCACAATAAAGACTGTGTTGATGCTCCTGTTTGGACCAGTTGTCCATTCTCTTTCCTCTATTGACCTCCAGTTCTTCCTCCTTAATCAATCCTGTTGGAAGCTTCCTGAAGACATGATATCTAATTGATCTTTTTGTTCCTTACACCAGGAATAATGCCTATTGGTATAAACACTATTTGTTGAGCAAATGAATGTGTGAACTCAGAAGCTTGATCTAACTTGTTTTCTTTTTTTCAATAATATACTCTTTATTAACTATTTACCTCTGAGAGGATATTATATATACCCACATTATCAGGATACAAACACAAATCTTAATAAAAGATATTATTAACAAGAAATTATAAAAACCTTGCTAACTAGATAGCATTTTCTTTTTCTTTAACTTTTTGGTTTTTTTCAGTACTAGGAAGTAGAAGGCAGGGTCTTCAGGAAGCTAGCCAAGTGTTCCACCAGTGAGATGCACCCCAATCTCTTTTTTATTCTTATTTTGATACAGGGTCTCTCTATGTTGCACAGGCTGCCATTGGCCTTGAACTCTCCAACCTCCTGCCTCTGCCTCCCTCTTGCATTGCAGGGATTATAGGTGAGTGCCACAATACTTTGATAGTATTTTCTTAAACATATAAATTATTCTAAAGTGACAAAATATGTTCACTTTCTCAGGTAGCAAGAAAGAAAAATAACTGAATCTAAGAAGTAGGGAGACAATAAGGGAGAGACAATATGTATTACTCACGGATGACTTTTTCTTTCTCTACATTAAGTGGATGCACAAACTTTCATGTTTATCAACTCATTAAATTTCCTAATCCTACATTGTCTAAGTTCACTTAATGTACTGGCATAAAAATTTGGCCAGCCAAAACTCTTATGAAGGGATGAGTTATAACAATTTTTAAATAGAATGCCATGTGAAAGTCCATTTCCTCACTTTCTTTTAAGACAATAGCCAAGTTTTTTTGATGCAAACTCCCTGCAAAATAAGGCACACATTATGCCGGAGTATGTCCTGCAGAGAAAGTGAAACCAGCATCTTCTCTTCGGTTAAAGATATGTTAGAGTTGTTGTTGTTGTTAGGTGCTGTTAAGGAGAGTCCAACTCATAGCCACCGTCTGTACAAGGAACAAAACACTCCTCCACACTGTGCCATGACCAGCACAAAGGCCAGTGCTTACCTGTTACTCATAAGGTTTTCAATGGCAGATTATTTCAGGAGTGGATTGCCAGGTCCTTCTCCCTGGCCTGCAACACTTGACATTCCCAGGCTGTCTCCCATCGAAGGACTAACCAGTCCAACACTGCTTAACTTCTAAGATCAGGTGGAATCACATGCTAGGGTGTGATGACTGCATACTTGTTAGAGGAGATAGTTCCTCAAATGAAGTGCTATGCTTTACTAAAGTGCAATCACTTGTTTCACTCCTGTGTCTGTACTAATAGGGTGTGTCATATGCTATATAGACCCAATCAAATTTTTTTATCTTAATGAAAAACTGGAAATAAAGGTTGATAAATGTTAGAGATTTGTACATGTTAAAGGATTATACATTCAAGATAAATTAATGCTTTCAAGGGGAATATAAAAATGCTGTAACAAAAGTAGTTTTAATGTGGTTTTTCATTTGTCTGTATAAGTTGGAATTTAAGAAAAATATAGTTGTGTGTATATGTATATAAAATATTAAAACAAAATCCCTTCTGACTATTTTTATTTCAAAAGCCTCATGTTAAAAAGTTTGAATTGTCATAACACAGTACTTAAGAAAGTATTAGAAAGTGATATCTGTAAACAATTTTTAGGAGGATGAATACAAAAAGGAAAAAGGAGCATTTATTTTAGTCTTACTAAGCATAAGGTCGCCTGCAGCTGTAGCCCTGTGGCATCTGATCCCGTCAGATCTCAGAAAGCTAAGCAGGGTTGGGCCTGGTTAGTACCTGGATGGGAGACCGCCTGGGAACACCAGAAGCTGTAGACTTGGGAGAAGGACCTGGCAACCCCCTCCCAAAAATCAATCTGCCATTGAAAACCCTATGAACAGCAGAGAAGCACTGACAATAGTGTTTCCCCTGTTGTACAGAGGGTCGCTATGAGTCAGATACTGACTCGACGGCACCTAACAACAAGCATAAGGTCACCTGCAGCTATACCACTGTGGCATCTGATCCCTTCAGATCTCTAAAGTTAAGCAGGGTCAGGCCTGGTTAGTACTTGGCTGGCAGACCACCTGAGAACACCAGGTGCTGCAGGCTTGGAAGAAGGACCCAGAAACCCACTCTCAAAAAACAATCAGCCATTTAAAATCCTATGAATAACAGAGAAGCACTAACAATAGTGTTTCATCTGTTGTAGATAGGGTCACAATGAGTTGGACACCGACTTGAGGACACCTAACAACAACAACAAGCATAAGGTAGTAGGCTAAATATCATATATGCATTATTTCATTCAGTAGTAGCTCTATTTACAGGTAAACAACAACCAAAAATAATAAAAGAAGTTGCTTCCTGCAGGTTGCAAAACAATTGAGTATGGATCTAGGATTCATAGTTATTTTTGACTGACTCTGAAATGCATATTCTGTGTTTTATTCTGGGATTTATATTTGCAGATCTTTGAGTGTGACTCTGTCACAATGTGTTCTTAGGTCACTTGAAGGAGGACAGGGTCTCCTCCCTAAAATTTGAGTACTTGAGGTCAACCTTGAAAATCTTGAAGATATTTTAACAAATAATACTGAACTAGTCAGATGTACTTATGTCAAAAAATAAAATAAATAAAATGACTACTTCACATTCTGTACCAAAATTACATCAAAGATGAACATTGATCTAGGTATATGAAACTTCTAGGAAAAATGCATAATTTTAGATTTGATGCCAAAAACACAATCCACAAAAAAGCTAAATTAGATATTATTAAAATTCATTTTCTTATTTTTGCTTTGTGAAAGATACTACTAATGGAATAAAAAAAATCATGACATGATTGGGACTAATTGCAATTCATATTTCACACAAACATTTATCTCCAGAGTATATAAAACTCCAAATCCTGAACAATAAGAAAAGGACCAACTTCCCTCAAATGGGAAAAAGATTGAATAGACATTTCACTAAATTAGAAATAAGGAGACTTGGGAGTGACTCGGGAGGCAGAGGCAGGAGGATCTCCAAATAAGGAGACTCGGGACCCAGTGACTCGGGAGGCAGAGGCAGGAGGATCACGAGTTCAAAGCCAGAGGCATCCTGCATACCTTAGTGAGACCCTGCCTCAAAATAAAATATAAAAAAGGAGGTGGGGGTGCAGTTCAGAAGTATAGCACTTGCCTACATGTGTGAGGCCCTAGGGTTAACCTCCTAGTACTGAAAGAGAGGATGGGCAGGGAATGAGGGAAAGAGAAAGAAAGTGAAAGTAAGAGTGGTCCTGAGTCAGCAAATAAACACATGATAATATGGTCAGTGGGTAGAGCGCTACGCTGCAGTCTCTGAGGTCCCGAGTTCAATTCCCAACACGGCAAAAATGGGAGAAGGGCCTGGCAATCCACTCCCAAGGCAATCCTGAAAACAGTCAGCCATTGAAAACCATATGAGGGTCGCTATGAGTCGGATACCGACTCGACAGCACCTAAAAACAACAACAACAAGCATAAAAATACAAATTAAATCCACAATGAGATACAACTATACATATATAAGAATGAAAAAAATTTAAAAACTTGAAATAGTAAATACTGATGAGGATTGAGAGCAATGGAAGGTGTTGTTATATGTTGTAGGCAGAATTACCAAGCCATTTTGGAAGACAGCTTAGCAGTTGTATACAAAGTTAAAGATTCATGAAACTAGGCCTAGTGGTGCCCACCTGTAATCCTACTACTTGGGAGGCAGAGGCAGAAGGATATTGAGGCTGGGCTACAGAGCTAGACCCTGTCCCAAAACAATGCCAAAAAGTGTACATATACCTACCATATAATCCTGTTCCTATATACCTATCCAAAAGAAATGGAGACTTAAATTCACACAAATTAATTTGTCCATGAGTGTCTATAGAAACTTACTTCATAATTTCTCCAAACTGTAAATATAAATAAACCACACATACTTCAACTATGAAATGGGTAAACAAACCTCTGGTATGTACATAGAATGGAATTCTTCCCAACAATGAAAAGGCTCAACTGTTGATTCATGCAATATGTATGGATCATAAGTGCATTTTGCTTAGTACAAGGTGAAGATGTCAAAATCCACATATTGCATGATTATAGTTATGTGGCATTCTTTAAAAAGGAAAAGGTAGAGACGAGAAAACCATTTAGTAAATTTTTGTTTTATATTGAGAGATAGAGTCTTCCTATATAGCCCAGGGTGGCCTTGAACTTGCAATTCTCCTGCCCCAGCCTTTGAAGTTTAAGGATTACCATGCCCATCTTCTCAGATGAGTTTTTATAAAGGAGTAATGCAGTGAAAGTTTAGAGAACATAGAATAGTACAATATGTGACAGTAATGGTGGACTCCATTATTTGAATCTATTTAACTGTATACCACAAAGTAAAATTTGTATAGGTAAATTAAAAGAAAAAGAATTTATGGGGAAAAATGAAGTACAGAGTGTGACAAATGCCTCTAAATGTATTAAAGATGAATCATAGGACCACATTGAATGAGAGTATCTGACCTAAGTAACATTGGAAAAATTTAATTTACCTAAATATTCTAAGGCTAACTACAGATAAACAAAGACAGTACATAAGAACTATATTTAATAAATTTGTTTTTTAAAGGAGTATAAGTTGGAAATTCTACAGTTAATTTATATGTATATGGAGGTTGAACAAAATAAAAAATATCTTATGGATAACAATAAGTAGGATTTTTTCTGTTGTAGAAGAAAGCTACAAATAAGGAAATGTGGAAGAATAGAATTAAACTGTGGTGCTGGATTGGCATCAAGGGTGTTAAAATGGAATTCTATTTTAAAATTTATAAATAGGGCCATAAATATCAATGTGTGTACATGAATTTGCACACATGTGTATATTCTATCCCTATACAGTGACAGGTGCTGGAAATAGCAACACTCCAATGACAAGGAGCATATCTAGCACCCAGACTTTTATTTATGAATTCCCTTCTCAATAGACAAAAACCTGAGATCCTTAGAAACTATTGTTTTTAGGGCCGTAGAGAAGAAAACCAAAAAATGACCCAGGGCTGAAAAAAAATATAAAATGAACCCAGTGAAACTTTTGATATCAGAAACTAAGGAAAAGAAAAAATGCATATACTAGGTTGCCAAATATATTTGTACAAATATTTTAAGAGATGTTATCTATGTATTACTTTTCAAAGTTGAATTGAATGACAATAGCAACATGTAGCATGATATTCACACAAAAGATGGCTATCAAATAAATGCTAGCACCACTGTGCATTCTTATTCATTAGTAATTTTTACTGAATGAGTCTCATTATGACATTTCCATACATGGATTTAATTGTGCATTGCTCACATTAACTATGCATTCTTAAACTGCATAATGAAAAGTTTTAGTCTCAAAACTTTTTGACGTACTTTGACATATATATACATGTATATGTATATATATGTGTATATATATTATATATATATTATATATATATATTATATATATATATATTATATATATATATATGATTCATGCATATTGAAAGCACCCAGGAGCCAATGTGATAGAGTACACAGCAATAAAAGCTGGAACTACCTGAGCACTAAAACAAATTATAATAGCATTGGCATAGAATCCAAAGAATTAAATAAACTACTATGAATGAAAATGTATTATTATGAATAATAATAAATAAACCAATAGGAAAGAAATGACAACTGTTTCTTAGGGAAGAAACTCAGTATTTACAGAACAAATGAGGAAAAGAGAAAATCATTCTTACAACATCATATTAGAAATCATTGGAGACAAAATCCTCCTTTGGATCCTAATATGAGAAGGTGAAAACTTAGATATGAACAGAATACTTAAATAATGTTATTTTCCCCTAAATATTTCTTAATTACAAAGGAAACCTAGTATGTTGCCAGTGATTGGTCCTAAAATATAACCACTTTTGACCACTGTGGGATCACCAAAACACCACAAACACTTCTTTCCACAACCTTGAGAGTAATGTGAGTAAAATGACCATTATTATTGCTGTACCTCAAAACTATGATCACTGAGTTGAGCCCTCTCTCTCTCTCTCTCTCTCTCTCTCTGTCTCTGTCTCTCTGTCTCTCTGTCTCTCTCTCTCGGTATTTAGAGATTGAACCCAACACTTCATGCATACTTTGCAAATGCTCTACCACTGGGCTGCACAGCCAGCCCATTTTTTATTTTTAATCCAAGATCAGAGTTTCACTAAGCTACACAAGCTACCTAAGCCCCCAACTCATGATTTTCCTGCCTGAGTCTCTCAAGTCCTGGGAATCACAGGCATGCACCTTGCCCAGCTTTTCATATTTTTATGTATCTTCTTTGTTTTCTTGATGGCTTATCTATTGATACTTTGAATTAAAGCAGAGTTTGAATGTTAAGTTAATGTGTTTTACAAAACATAGTTGTATTTTTTTCTTGTTGATTTTTAGACAAGATGAACATGCTCCTTTCCTAAGGGTAGCAATGAATCAGACTCAATTAAAACTGTGTGTGGCAACAAGGAACTGTAGCTGAGTTTTACCTGCAACTATCACATTTCAAGCTTTGTTTTTTGTGTTCAAGAATGATGCCGCTTTATTTAGTGTATGTTTGCTTCAAGTCATGGTATGCCTGATGACTACAAAAGGGAAAGTTTTATGGCAATTCAATATTTCCTAATACAATTCATCCTGGCCTTCTGGAGTTATATCTTTCAGTTGTTTCTTGATTACCTACTGGTGACAGGTGGGAGCTTCACAGCTGTTTGATTCAGTGGCTGATATGTCTATTCTTTGAGAACACAATTGGCGGTTTGGCAGACAGCATTCTTAAATGATCAGTGGAGCTCAAACAGGATCCCTTGTTTTATGCAGCTCTTCCGTGAAGACTTCAATATGTGTGCCAGCTGAAAAATACCATATATAATGAGCCCTGAACTTTAAATCTAGTGAAGTCTAATTGTCTCTCTTTGGAATACTATTGCCTCTGACTGCAACAGCACTTTTTCAGTATCTTACATAAACTGAGTGAATATGAATTAGACTACCTTGATCATCCTGATAAATCAGAGTGTAAGATATTTATATTCCAGCAGACATATTACTTGCTACTCGAACTTTAATTCCTATTCTTTTTGAGAGTTTTGCATTTTTTCTTTGCCAAAACCACACTTTCTGACAGTAGCTTCACATCTCTAAGTGTGACAGCTTTTGCAGGAAGATTGATATCATGTCTAAACAATTGAAAAAATCACTTAATGTGTATGTAGAGCCAGTACTGTGGCATATCTACCAGCCTTGCAACTTAGCTTCACAGGCACTGAGCAAGTCCTTTTCTGTTTTCTTTTAAACTACAAGAAGTGCATATGTCCAGTTGTTGATAATAGAAAGACATTAATTTATTTTTGGGTGAAGAAGGGTGATAGGGGAGGCAGGAAAATGAATTGAAAAAATATATAAATTAGTAATAAGAAAACATATGTTCTAGTGCACAGTTCCCCACTACTTACCTGTATGTATGTGGAGGAGTCATTTTAATTTTCAGAGACTCAGTTTATATCTGTGTAAAATACTCCTAAAAGGACCTGTCCTCATTGCCTTAAAGGGTCAGGTCATTGATAAAGAGAAATAGTATAAAATAGGAAGTTCCAAATGAATTTAAGTTGGTATGGTTGATATGTCACTCTGAATTGATATGCCACTGGTTCTTACCTCCAAGTTGTCATTTTTGGCAGTTTCCACCAAAGATTTTTGAATGTCCAAAGTTTCTGTGACAAAAATACCATGTGGCAATCAAATGTAATTAATCCATTATCAAAATTAAATTTATGCAGAATCCTAATAATTAGAATAATTCCAACCTTTCTGTTGTTTAAATAAAATGTCTAGGGAGTCATTTTGAACAGTAAGCATAACATTGTCTTTTCGTGACATTCATTTTGAGATTGCTTGCATATAGAAGAGATTTCAGAGTATATACAATACTTGCTGCAGCCACTTTTGCCTTCGGACTCAAAAACCACCATTTCATTGAGATTTTTTCTCTGTATATCCTTTTAAAACTGATAATCTCTTTACTCACATTGGATACTGGCTGTATCTTTTCTGGCTTTATTAGTTATCCCACTTACTGTATGTTCTATTCATTTATCTTCTTTAATATCTGCCTGGCCAACCAAAGTATAAATGTTAGGAGCTAGGATATTTTGGCTATTTTTCTTTCCTGTTGTAATTTCAGCACTTACAATAGTACCTGATATAGTAGCCTCTCAAAAATATTTGTCAAGTAAATGATAAAGGACTAACAACTAAATTAAGTATATTTTTCTATCACCAGTTCTTCCCCACTTGTGCTCCCACAACTAAGCATTACAAATATTGTTAGGTGCTATTACAATTACTAATTTTAAGAAGAACAAAATTTTTACCAATCCATTTAGTTTCATTTAATATTTTCACTAAAGAATATTATGGTATATATTACTTTTGAAAATGCAACTTCTTTGAGTTTGGTACAAGTTTACAAACATATATGCAAACTTGCTTTTGCTACACATAGTTTAATAATGGCCTGCAGCCATGCATTCCTGACATCCGATCCAGTCAGATCTCAGAAGCTAAGCAGGGTCAAGCCTGGTTAGTCTTTGGATGTGACGCTGCCTGGGAACATTGGGTACTGTAGGCTTGGGAGAAGGACCTGGCAGCCCTCTCCCAAAACAATCAGCTATTGAAAACCCTATGAATAGCAGAGAAGCACTGACAGTAGTGCCAGGCATGGCACAGTATCGGGCAGCGTCTTGTTTGGTTTTACATATGGTTACTATGAGTTGCACCTGACTCAATGACACCTCACAACATTTTGCTAATATTGGTGACCATATTGAAGTGACTAATATATATCCACTTAATTTATTACATTTTCCAAACCTTCTCAGGAAGACTTTCTTTGTATCATTCCTTTCTCAATGAACTCTATGCTCTTCACTCTCTGGATATGGCATTCTTTTATTCTGTGAGTCAACATTCATTGGTTGGTGCAAAAAGGGAATATAGATAAGAGTTATGGTGACTGTAGTTCAAAAAGAAAGCTGACATTTCAAGGGAAACAAAGATTGCGAATGATAAACATTGTCAAAACCAAATAAACCATAAAAGAAAAAGAGCAAACAATTACTAATGGACTTCCTACCCAATACAATGTAGCAAATATATATACCAAATCTGTGACCTACTGTATATATTTTATAAGGAATACTATATATGTTCAGAAAGTTTTTGAGGAAGGAATACCTACATATAAATTATTTTCAAACTCTTAAGATTCAACAAATTTACTTTTATGTTTTTTTCTGAAAGATACTCAAATGAGTATTTCACGAACTGAATGGTTTCTTCGGCAGATGACAATCAACAATGGAGGTAAATATCTAATTTTAAAAATACATGAATACATAATAGTTTCCTTTTGTATAGGGGATGTGTGTTTTTGTATGTCTGTGTGTGTATGTATCTGGCACTATTTCATTTTGGCTTACTTCAGATAAAGGTATAACTGAATCTAAGTAATAGTCAATTTATTCTGGATTTTGCACTAAATTCTTTGCCATACACACACACAGACACACACAGACACACATTCATTCTCCATATATATGTGTATGTGTGTGTGTGTGTGTATGGAGAGAGAGAGAGAGAGAGAGAGAGAGAGAGAGAGAGAGAGAGAGAGATGACAGAACCTTTGAAAACATCTGAGCTTTTAACTAAAGCATTGTGCCCAAATCAAATTTTGCGAAGTTGACTTTTGTAATCTTCTTGTATAGACAGACATATTATAAAGCCTTAATTTGTGAAAGTCTAAATTAATTATAATAATAAAATATTTATGTAGTGTTTTGGTTTTATGTAAGATCTCCCCTTTCAAACACATGTATGTGACTGAAATCAGAATTTATCAAGTGATTTATATGTAATTTCTCCATATAAGTTTCTATCATATTTTGTTTGTGTACCTATAATTTATTTTATATACTCAAAAATCACCTTAAATTTCTGGCTATGACTTGTACTTCTTTCAAGTTTTACATAAGTTTTACCTAATTTGACAGTATCTATTTGAAGATAACTCTCTTTGCTTATTTGAACTCAAACATGAAATATCATTATTTTTTTTAGGTTGAATCAGTTTTATAACAGCATAGAAATTCTTTTAAAAATTAAGTGCAATGTCTTCTCACATTGCTTTTTCTATAGCAGTGGTTCTGAACTCTGCATGCTAAAATTGCACATGAGGATCTTGTAAAACTTAATGATATCAATACTCTGTAATGTACTAATTAAATCATTATCATTCAAGATGTTATCTATCCTTTGAAACAAGTATTTTTAAACATATATACTCCTTGGGTGATTCTAATGTGCTTCCAGGATTGAAAGTATTACTCTACAACCTCTGTGATAAATTTGTCAACAAAGCAATTAGAGAATATTTCTTTTATAACTTGAATCTGAGAGATATCCAATACTTAAATTCCAACTCTATTAATGTATCCTGCCTTTATACTGTTTCTTAATCAGTATTGGGAAAGAATCACTATTTCATTCTTTAGGTTCAAGAATAAATTCTATGTTCTCAAAAAAAGTGACTTTTTTCTTTAACTTCTCCAAACAGTTTTTCTTTTACATGATCTTATGTAAGTTTTAATATCATGAAAAAGTGAAATTAATGTTCTTCTTTTAGTTAACCTTGGTGCATGTGATTAGGCAAATTGTTGTTGTTGTTAGGTGCCTTGGAGTTGGTGTCCCACTCATAGAGAACCCTATGTACAACAGGAAAAACACTATTGTCAGTGCTTCTCTGGTATTCGCAGGATTTTCAGTGGTGGATTGATTTTTGGGAGTGTTTTGCCATGTTTTTCTCCCAAGCCTACAGTATCTGGTGTTCCTAGGAGGTCTCCTATCCAAGTACTAACCAGGCCTGATCCTACTTAGCTTCTGAGATCTGATGGTTTTTGGTGCCACAGTGGTATGGCTGCAGACTTTGAGTCAGGTCCAACTCAGAGTGACCCCCATAGTGTTTTAAATGGTCAAATTTTTTTTTTCCTCAGGATTGCTTTGGGCTTGAAAGCAATCCTTGCTATATCCTTCTCCTGCTTTTGCAGTGTTGGGGATTGAACCCAGGTTCTCAGAGAGTGCAGAGCAGCACTCTACCAACTGAGCTAAACCCCAGCCGTATTAGGCAAATTGTTGTTGTTGTTGTTAGGTGCCTCGAGTCGGTATCTGACTCATAGCGACCCTCATAGGGTTTTCAATGGCTGTTTCGGGATTGCCTTGGGAGTGGATTGCCAGGCCCTTCTCCCACTTTTGCGGTGCCGGGAATTGAACTTGGGACCTCAGAGGCTGCAGCGCAGTGTTCTACCAACTGAGCCCCATTAGGCAAATTAGACCTTTACATTAAGAATTCAAGATATCCATAAATATTTGAAACTATAAATTTGGTTGCTTCTCATATATGTGGGTCCCCATCACTTGAGGAAAGGGAGCATATGTATATTTTAGGTCTAAATGAATTCTGTAGCCTTCAAAGGAGTTAATAATCTCAGGGTCTAGGTGATACATTAATGAATTTTATTTTAGAAAGTTGGTTTTCTGATTTATACAATGCTTGCAGGAAGCAAATGAAACCAATATGTATGAAAAGACTGTTGTTAGGTGTCCTTGAGTTAAATCTGACTCATGGGAACCCTATGTACAACAGAATGAAACACTACCCAATCTGTACCAGGCACATGATCATTTTCATATTTAAGCCCATTGATGGAGCTACTGTATAAATCCATCTACCTGAGGATTTTTTTCTTTTTTTCATTGACCCTCCAGGAGAACTGTGGTTGTACTTCTTCTGTTGTTGTTGTTGTAAGGTTCCGTGGAGTCAGTGTCCCACTTATAGCGACCCTAGGTACAACAGGCGAAACACTATTGTCAATGCTTCTCTGCTGTTCATAGGGTTTTCAATGGCAGATTGATTTTGGGTAGTGGGTGGTCAGGTCTGTCTCCCAAACCTACAGCACCTGGTGTTCCCAGGTGGTCTCCAATCCAAGTACTAACCAGGCCCGACCCTGCTTGTTGTTGTTGTTGTTAGATGCCGTCGAGTCGGTATCCGACTCATAGCGACCCTCTGTACAACAGGGGAAACACTATTGTCAGTGCTTTTCTGCTGTTCATAGGGTTTTCAATGGCAGATTGATTTTTGGGAGGGGGTTGCCAGGTCCTTCTCCCAAGCCTACAGCTTCTGTTGTTCCCAGGTGGTCTCCCATCCAGGTACTAACCAGGCCTGACCCTGCTTAGCTTCTGAGATCTGAAGGGCTCAGATGCCACAGGGCTATGGCTGCAGGCATACTTCTTCTAAGATGGATTTATTGGTTCATTTGGTGGTCCATGGTATATTTAATAGTCATCTCTAATTTGAAAGCATCAATTCTTTTTCTGTTTCCCTTATTCAGTATCCAGCTTTCACAACCATATGATGCAACTGAAACTACAATGGTATAAGCCAGGCACACTTTCATCTTCAATATGTCATGTTTACTTTTTAAAACTTCAAAGAGTTCTTTTACAACAGCTTTTCCCAATGTAACGTGGCTGTTGATTTCTTGATTGCTGCTTCTGTGTGTATTGATTATAGAAAAAAGTAAAGCAAAATCTTGTTCAACCTCAATCTTTTCTCCATTTATCATGAAGTTGTGTACTGACTCAGTTGTAAGGATTTTTGTTTTCTTGATGTTGAGACACAATTCATACTAAAGACTGTATTCTTTGAATGAAAGGACTATCAACTATAAATACCACCAAGCTATTAGTGAACTCATAGCCTTATGTGGGATTAAATCAGGTAGTTGTTGCTAGGTGCCATCAAGTCAGGGCTAACTCACAGTGACCCTATGTACAACAGAATGAAATACTACCTGTCACTGTGCCATATGCACAATCCTTTTTTATGTTTAAGTTCATTTTTGCAGCCACTGTTTCTTCTCATTTTGAGTAGTGCCACATCAGCAAGTGGAGGTCCAAGGAGCTTTACAACATTCCCAGCTCTACTTTGAGGAGACAACTCTTCCCCAGTCATCTTTTAAAAGCCTTATAACCTGGGGGTTTAGCTCAGTTGGTAGAGCGCTGCTCCGCACTCTCTGGTGACCCAGATTTGATCCCCAGCACTACAAAAACAAAAGGATATAGTAATCCATTCCAGAAGCATTCCTGAAACAATCAGCTAGGGAAAACTCTATGAAGGTCTCTATGACTTGGGTCTGACTAGAGGGCACCTACCAACAACCAACCAACCTGGCGGACTCATTTTGCAGCACTTTATTTGACACTGCTTCTCAGCTATTCATGGGGATTTCAATGGCTAATTGTTTGGGAAGTGGTCTGCCTGGTCCTTCTCCCTAATCTGCCTTTGTATAGAAGCTAAAATGAAACCTATACATCATAAGTGGCCCTGCTGGTATCTGAAATTCCAGTGGCATAGCTTTCAGCATCACAGAAACATGTAAGCCCCCACAGCATAACAAATTCTAGAGATGTGGGAGAAATCAGGTGGTAGAACATATATATTTGGTGAGTTAGTAAGATATTATAGGCTGGTGCCATGGTACATGCTTATAATCCCAGGGCCTAAGGATCACGAGTTTGAGGCCAGAGGTATTCTGCACAATTTAGCATGTCCCTGTCTCTAAATAAAAAGAAAGAAAGAAATAGCCGGGCACAGTGGCGCATGCCTATAATCCCAGCAGCTCAGGAGGTGGAGGCAGGAAGATCAAAAGTATGAGACCAGAGGTACTCTGAGTAATTAGTGAGACCCTATCTCAAAAAGTAAAAAATAATGAGCTGGGCATGCAGTTCAGTGGTCCAGCACTTGCAAAACCTGCAAGCGTGAGGCCCTGGGTTCAACCCCCAGTACTGCAAAAAATAAAAATAAATAAAAATTAAAATACATACATGTTGTTGTTGTTAGGTGCCGTCAAGTCGGTATCCAACTGATAGTGACCCTCTGTACAACAGGGGGACACTATTGTCAGTGCTTCTCTGCTGTTCATAGGGTTTTCAATGGCAGATTGATTTTTGGGAGGGGGGTTGCCAGGTCCTTCTCCCAAGCCTTCAGCACCTGGTGTTCCCGGCGGTCTCCCATCCAGGTACTAACCAGGCCCGACCCTGCTGAGCTTCCGAGATCTGACGGGATCGGATTCCACAGGGCTATGGCTGCAGGCCAAAATACATACATACATACATACATACATACCTACCTACATACATACAACAGAGTTTGGGCTGGAGCTCAGTGGTAGAGAGCTTGCCTAGAATACAGGAGTCCCTGGTTCAATCCCCAGTACTGGAAGAAAAAAAAATTTCCAGTGCTAGTAGAAAGATTGCAGTCTTAAAAACAGTGATTTTGCTTAGGGGACACAGAAAGAAGGTGGGTGTCATGGGCTGTATTCTACCAAAAGCTAATGACAAAACTATTTTTCCTCCTCCAGGAGACTAGTGCTGAAAGAATTCTGCAGAAATTTTAAAACTATAACATTTCATTTTAAAAGAGATATCTATTACCAGATAGGATGATTACTTAAAAAGAACCCAAAATTCCACTCTTTCCCATGTGAGAACAAATATTATAAAATATTATTTGATAGTGGAAAATTAGTACACTAGAAGTAAAGTAAAACATCGTGGTCTTAAGCCATGAGGAGAAAGCTTCCAGAATGGATTGAAAATCAGACTTCAGAACTCAAATTGAATTTTGAATTGGAGATTATCATCTTTAATCTTGTTGACTTGGTACAGGAATTTAGAAACAAAATTTCTATTTAGAAATTACAGAGTACTCATAGGATTTGATCAACTGTATGTACTTTAAAATATTTTCAAACAGTTTTATTAGATACTTTGGCAATATTATCAAAAATTTAAGTTTCCTTTGTGTTAGATAGTGACTGAGATTTTAAGATGTTTTGTGCAAATCCAAAGGGAGATGGAGGTAGGCTGAGTATACAGGCTTTGAACCCCTGGTAATCATAATATAGTGGGCTTAGTAAGGAGTTTGTAATTATAAAATCTACTTGATCTACATAAAGAAGGATAAAACTGATGATGGCTGAATAGACTGTTCAACCTCATTAAATAACTCTGATCTCTCTGTCTCTTTTGGTATACAGTATTAACTGATATATGTAGTACATCTAACTTCTATTGGGGTAATAAACGTCAAAAAACAGCTTTAGTCCCATTTTATTGTTGGTTTGTTGTGGAGATTTTAGTTTAATTGATATTTCTGAGATTCAGCGCCAATTGTTCTTTATATATATTTTTTCCTACTCTCAGGCTATAACACAGCTCCAGTTGTCAAATTATTGAAAATGTTGGCACATAGGAAAATGGGTATACCTGAAAAATGACGTTTTTTTCCATGTATGGATTTGAGAAGATATTTGAATTAGAGCAGATATGACCTGCTTTTTGAAGAAAGGGTCAGGGAAGCCTTTCTTTAATGTGGGTAAAGGAATTGGCATTAAGCAAGGTATAGGATAATTACTGGGCTGGAGTTGAGGCAGTTGGTAGAACGCTTGCTCTGCATGCTCTGAGGCCCTGGATTCGCTCTCTGGCACTGCAAAAATGGGAGAAGGAACTTGCGGTGCATTCCCAAAACAATCAGCCATCAAAAACCCTATGTATAGCAGAGAAGCACTGACATAGTGCAGGCATGGCATAGTGTTAGGGAGTGTTTTGTTCTATTGTACACAGGGTCACTACAAGTCAGACCCAACTCAATGCACCTGACAATAACTCAACAACAAGGATAATTATTAGGATCTGTAGAACTAAGAGTTATTTTTTGGGTGTGCAAATGTAAATACCACATTACAGAATATTAATCATTCATTTTAAATTCAGATTATGTTTTTCTTTTGTTTTTCCAGTATTGAGAGTTGAACCCAGGGCCTTGTGCATGATAGACCAGTGTTCTACCACTGAGCTGCACTCCAGCTCCTTTTTCATTTTTATTATTTTTAATTTTTTTTAAATTTTGAGATAGGGTCTAGCTAAGTTGCATAGGCTGCCTCTGATCTGGAGCCCATGATGCTCCTGCTTTACCCTCCCAAGTAACTGGGATTACAGGCTGTGCCATGACTCACAGCTCAGATTTTTTTTTTTAAATTAAACTTTTCTATTATATGCCTCACTTGTTTTTGTCACTTGCAAGCCTCTTATGAGGAGGTCATAACCTTATTTTAATATGTTGAAATGTTGAAACACCTTTCTCTTAAAAGTTTAGCCTTAGTGCCTTTGGTAGCATGTTAGATACCCAAGAAAATCATATTTTGCTCTTCCTTACAAATAGTATCCTAAAGGGAGTTAAATCAAATGCAAGGAAGAGCTGAATGTTCATAGTAATAGTGCTGCGCAGCTCATTTGGTTCAAATGGATTATAAATTATGCATGAAACAAGCAAAACACTAGAAATATTTCTGTTAACTAAGGCCATGATCTTATTTTAGCTAATCTTTTAATGTGAAGCTAATAATAAAAAATTCCAACTATTAACTAACAATAGGAAAGCACTCCAGTTCATGGAACATTATGGTCCTGATATGATATTTATATATATAGTTTAACATTTTTATAATTAATACTGTTTTTTGATAGTTAAAATACTTTGGACAATGTTATAGAGCAGTAAATGTGAATTTTATGATAGAAGTAAAATGTAGACATCATAATGGAAATAACTAATATTTTGATAGATATTTCCCTGATGTGTATATAACATAGTTGCTATACATAAGCATATATTTACATTCTCTTTCTTCTGAACATTATAATTTTATGTAGTTAACAATAAATTGGTATAATGTCTTCAAAATAGTTCAGCATAGCCTCCGTTCATTCATTGCAAAATTAAAATGCATAATTTTTCACTATAAAATATTAAAATATATTCAACAAACCAACATCATAGATTTTTTAAATGGCAAATATTCTTAATGTAGAAACAAATTGTGGTTAGGTGCCATTGAGTGGTGTCTGACTCATAGCAACTCTCATAGGGTTTTCAATGGCTGATTGTTTTGAGATTGCGTTGGGAATGGATTGCCATGTCCTTCTCCCATGTAGAAACAAATAGATCTAATAAATTATTTGCTAATGTTATCACTTTTCCCCTACAATTTATACTCTAAAACAGGAGTTATATATCTCTGTCTGATGTTTCAAAAATACACCAGAACATGAATGAATATTATAATGCATGTTCAGTAGTTATTTTCTTTCTAAATGTGTTTTTGCCTTAATTGGAAGTTTCCAGTAATAGGTTAAAGCAGTACTAGAATAATTCAAAGATAAAAATGTACTACTTTATATCTTTATTAAATATTTTTGTAAGAGATTTGTTACTAAAAATTAAATGATGACTGAGAAAATATGAAAAAATAACTTGTTTCTCAATATTAAAATATTAATATATATTGTGCAAAATAAAGTTATTCTAGTTTAATACTTAATAAATCTTGATCAAAACTTTGTTAGAAATCATACAATTGACGTGACTAAACAATTGTTATTGTTGTTGTTAGGTGCCATCAAGTTGGGTCCGACTCATAGTGACCGTATATGCAACAAAAGGAAACGCCCCTGACACTGTACCTTGCCAGGTGCTATGTCAGTACTTTTCTCCTATTCATAAGGTTTTCCATGGCTGATTGTTTTGGGAGTGGGCTGCCAGGTCCTCCCATAACCAAACAATAGTAAAATATAAATTTGTCAAGGTAAAACTTCTGCTATCCAATTTGCATTCTTCCTAATTTATTAAAAATTCACATTAACTACACTTTCTATTCAATAAATTTAGCTGAATAAGATACTGTATTTGAATAGGCACAACTTCTGTATGTTCTGTGTGACATTATATGCCACAATGTAATAAATTATCACATTTTAAATGTCTCACATTTTAAATATTCCATGCCAGAAATGAAGTTATTTCTTAACCTGCATTATTAAATTGTATATTTATAACTTACAGAAAGTCTTGCCATTTTCTCTTCCCCATTTAGGAATTGCATATATTTCTAAATATATTAGAATCTTTTTTATCCTTTATCCCTATTGAAAGTCTTACTTCCATTATATAACTTCCTGACCTTAAATGACATAATAAATATAAAACACAACAGCTCCTGGTACATAGTACTAGCTATTAGAAGTATCAAGTATTATTATCAGAGTGGATAATTCCAGGTAGACCAGACCCCTAGAAGGGAATAATAAAAGGTAGATAAGGATTCATTTTAGATGAAAAATTCTCTTATCACCATAAAGCTGACATCTGGAAGCCCAGATTCCTCCTTTAACAATAGAACAATTTTGCAATCCGGATTGAAGTAGATGTTCCAGTTAACCTCTAGTCTGTCTTCGTATCTCTTAAATCTTGGTGACTTTTGACCTGACTTTGAAGAAAAGAGGCATTTTATTGCTGAAGTATCCTAGTTCCTTCCTTTAACTGTAACGTGCTCTTTCATGTTCCTGATAACTCTACTCCATTACTCTCTCTCTTTACTCTGTGTGGTTGTACACTATGAAATTAGAATGTGGATGTTAAGGTCTTTTCCTACTATAGGTTTAGAAATTTTTCTTCTGAAAATTTATTCTCATCTAAAATATTTCATTATAATTTATCACAGATGTTTTTTAAAAAGAAATAATTTTAGTTTAATTCTGTTAAGAAAAAAAATGGAAGACAAGTCAGAATAGGCAAAAATAATGTGTAATGTATTTATTTTATATATGTAAAATTTATTTCACATTTTATCATTTGCTCTGAAGTACAACATTAAATCATTAGCACTGTTATTTTTTGAGCCGGCAGCCCTACTACTGTGGCATCCAATCCCATAAGGTCTCAGAAGGTAAGCAGGATCAGCCCTGGTTAGTACTTGGATGGGATACTGCCTGGGAACACCAAGTGCTGTAAGCTAGGGAGAAGGACCTTGAAACCCACTCCAGAAAACCAATCAGCCCTTGAAAACCCTATGAATAGCAGAAAAGCACAACAATAGTGTTTTATCTGTTGTACGTAGGGTAGCTATGAGTTGGACACCCACTTGATGGCACCTAACATTACTTTTTGAAGGCAAACTTTTGCAACTATGTTTTTTGCAGCTATTAATGTCAACAATAATTTGATAACCAAATGTGCATGCTAACAATGTCAAATGTATTCTGGAATTTTATAATATATCATACATTATAATTTACCTAACATTACTTTTTGAAGGCAAACTTTTGCAACTATGTTTTTTGCAGCTATTAATGTCAACAATAATTTGATAACCAAATATGCATGCTAACAATGTCAAATGTATTCTGGAATTTTATAATATATCATACATTATAATTTACCTAATGCTAGAATCTTTCAGGAATGAAATTATGTCAAAACATTTTTACTATTCTAATATGAAGTATCTGACACTTCATGAGATATACTGTTTAAAATAATCTTAGAAAGTATCAAATTTTTCTATAACTTTTTTATTAACTGATATATTCACATGGTAACTGGAAAATATTTCCAAAATTTGCATTGATCTGATTGAAAAGACAATTTGTCAGAATAGGAGAAGCTGTGGACTAGGATCAAGAACTTGGAATCTGGCTTATATAAGTAAGAAAATAAAGGTTGATGATCCTAAAAGCTAAGCAGGCACTAACTTTTTTGAACCTCAGTTTCCTTAGTGGTTAAATGAGAATAAAAGGACTTAAACGTGTTTCAAAGGAATGATCTCAAGCCAATACTGTTAAAGTGCTTATAAAGCAAGGTGCATCTAAGTTATCTGAGCGTGTTGGTAGCTATTAGAGTAAATTATACCTGTTATGGTCTTACATATCTTTTATCAGAATAAAATCACATTTTTTCTTTTAAAATGAATGCATGTAATCAGAGAATTTGATTATATGTTCATGATAAGTGTTTTGATTAGAAAAAAGGGGAAAGAATTAAATTTTACCTTGATTTACTTTTAAACTGTCTTTAAGGGATTCTGCTTATAAAAATGTAAGAAGAATGTATAATCCGAGCTTAAATTGAACTGATTATGTAAATATATTGAAAGTGAGTTGGAGGTATAAGTCACAGATGTCGACTTGATGGAAAGTTTGTTACCAGCAAGATTTACTGCTTCCAAATCCCAGGGTGTTAATTACAAGAGGCATCTGGTATACAAATTTATGCTAAGCCAAGAAATTTACAGATTAATGTGAATGCAGTATGTCAGATAGATAGGGCACATCTACCTTTATTTGCTGGATGTTTTAAGCCATAATTGTTCCATTAGTGTATGTAATTGAAACAGATCATGGTTATTAAGTACAATTAATAGTATGGGTAAGGAATATATTTGTGTGTGTGTAGAATTCAAGTTATAGTTAAAGAGTTGAGAATCTAGAGGAAAGAAAAAATAGGTTACATCTGATTCTTTTTATCATGAGGAGGGCAAAAGCTTATTTTTAAGCTTAGAGTATAAAATCCTCAAATTCTAAAAATTTAAATAGTAATATAAGGATGACATACTAGTCAAAGACAGTCCTCAATAACTGGTTACACATTAGTAAAACCTACAAGTATGCTCCCTCCATTAATAATACTGCTTTTCCTCTAAAAGTAAGCCTTCATGTTTTTTGAGGGGGGATAGAAGGTTAAAATATTTGTTCATCCAACTGTAGATTTTCTGTGTGGATACATCATCACTTGTGGCCTTTCATACTTTTAGTTATTTAAATGAGTTCTTCAGTTGGTCATGTAGACTTGCAATGAAAAAGACACTATCTCTATTCAAAGATTCCACGTTAATTGTTCCTTCCTAATTTTTTAAAATTGCTATTACAAATTAGAAGTAACTGTAAAATACAGCAAGTACAAATCTTCTGTCTATTCTGTGTATACAAACTGTATACATTACCCACCAATTAGTAATCTAGTAGCCTATTGGTCATCTGATCAACTTTTGCTATATCACAGTGCTTGTTTAACCCATATTTTACTTAATAATTACCCAAAAGTGCAAGAAAAGTGATGCTGGCCATTCAGATGTGCTACTAAGAAGCTGATATGCCTTTAAGAGAAAAAGTGAAAGATCGCAATTTAATGAGGAAAACATAGCATCTTGAGGCTGCTTAGATCTATAGAACAATAAGATACTTTGAAAGAAAAAGAAAGAGAGAGGCATGAAGAAAGAAATAGCAGACCACATCCACATAAATTCTACTATAGTATAATGTATAATTGTTCTATTTTGGCTATTATTATCAATCTTTTAATATGCCTAATTTATAACTAAGTTTATCACAGATAAGTATCTATAGAAATAAAACAATGCAACTTATATGTAGGGTTAGGAACTATGAGTGGTTTCAGGCAGCTATTGGGGAAAGAAATGTATCCCTTACATCTAAAAGAGAACAACCATATGTTGCAATCTCAAATACATGCATGAATCCTGTCAACATATTACTTAAATAATTATTTGTGACTATTCTTTTTATGCATTCGTTTATCAATTACTTACTGGAGGCAATAAATACTGGGGATATCTCTTGATGAGGGAACATGAAATTTGAAAGTGATCAAGAGTTAAACTTCATGAATTCAGGAAGTGTAGTTGGATGAGAAAGACAGTGGAATTTTCTTAAGTCTCATAAATAATGTATATAAAGCTAATGTTAAATTCTGTTCAGAGTATTAAAATGGAAAAATGTGAAGGTGATTATAAAGCCACTTATAATCTACCCCTTCCATATCACACTGGAAGAAGTTGTAAATTAGTTAATAACTTTGAAAAGATAAAAAAAATATGGTAAATGGTAGATTTTTCCTGTACAAACAATCTCCAGAGCATTTGGCTGAGTATGGAAAATATCTACCTGAAATATGGGAAGGAACACTGTGGAAATAATAGGGCTTATGTAAAGCATTCTGCATGGATGAAATTTAGAGTATAAAATATTATTTAAAGATAGAAATAAAAGTATAATTTATGTAAGAAGATTGTAGAGAAAAATTGAGAGGTAAACTGAAACCATATTATAGGGAGATTTGAATTCCAGATCAAACAAATAAATTTAAGGAGTGCTCATCTGCTTTGAGCCTGAAGCTACATCACTGTGGCTTCCGATCTTGTAAGATCTTGGAAGCCAAGCAGGGTCAGAACTGGTTACTGCTTGGATGGGAAACTGCCTGGGAACACCAGGTGCTGTAGGCTTGGGAGAAGGACCCAGAAACTCATTCCCCCAAAACAGCCATTGAAAACCCCATGAATAGCAGAGAAGCACTGACAGTAGTGTTTCATCTGTTGTATGTAGGGTCCCTGTGAGTTGGACACTGACTTGACAGTACTTAACAACAACAACAAGGTACTTTGAGGCTCATTAGTCCAGTAACTTTACATGCCAGAGTGATCTGAAATGAGAAGGAAAGAGGTGTTTATATAAGCAGAGAGTCCAGTTACATAGTTAATGAAGAATCTAAGCATAATATCTAAGCACATTCTTTTAGGATAATGACAATAATTAATTGAATGAATTTTTTTTATAAAATGTGACTTTTAACCTATTGTAAATGACTGTGTATTACTTACTGAATATTTAAATAACTCACTAATGTAAAATAAGAACTTTAAATCTATTTTTACACACCACTTCTACAATTTTTTTCTGAAGAGTGCCATTTCCTAGTACTCAGTTTTCCTGTACACCTATTATTTTTATTACTTTTTAAAATTAATTGTTGAATTTTCTAGTATTAGGGGGTTGATACCATGGCTTCAGGGACGCTTTGAACATGCTCTATCTCTGAGCTGCCCCACTAGTCCATATTTCACTTTTTAAAAAAAAATTGAGACAGGGTCTCACTAAGTTACACAGGCTACTGCTGGCCTCAAATTCTCAGTCCCCCATCTCCACTGCCTAAGTTGCTGGGATTGTAAGCGTGCACTACCAGACCCACCGCTTGCTTATACACCCATTTAAATATCTATTTAGAGGAGGAGACTGCTGCCACCTCCCCAAAAATCCAATAATGTATTCATCAGATAAACTAAGTTCCCTTTAAATGTGACTTTCTACTTAACACTAACAACTCTCAACTCATGTAGATAATACAAACTTATGTTGGTTAGGTAAGAATGTGTGAAACATGGAAAAATGTATAAAAAATAAGATATAACAATGAAGTGATGCTAGTGAAGTTAATCATAGTGACATAGTAGATCTACTTTCTTCATGATAACGCCATTAACAATTGAAGTTCTGGCAAAATTAAATAGGTAGCATTTGCTGATGAGGAAAATGACAGGAACGATGGAAGACGTGATTCAAAAGTGGAATAATCTGAATGTCAGATGATTTTTTGAAAAACTCTTGGAGACATGAATAATCTTCAGATTGTTTTATTTATTATTTTTTTTTGCCAATTCAAATATGTCATGAAAATCAAATATAAGATTTCAAAACATTCCATCATATACTTTTATGGGTAAAATTGTGACAAAAACCAATCAATACTGAACAACTGAGAGGTTGTGAGTTTATCATAAGGTTATTAAATTCATATTGGTGGATATATATTTCTCTTTTTAAGGCCCTATTCAACTTTTTTATGATACTGCCTTATTTCTAGTTCAAGTTGTATTTATTCTTTTCTTGCTTGTGTGTGTGAGTTGAATTTAACTTTCATGAAGGCAGGGATTTCTTTAATCTTGTATGTCGAGTTATTGTTAGGTGCCCTTGAGTCCTGTCTGACTCAATGACCTTGTGTGAAACAAAATGAAACACTCCCTGACACTCTGCCATGCCCACCACTGTCAATGCTTCTCTGCTTTTCATAGAGTTTTCAATGGCTGATTGTTATGAGTTTGTTTCTGGAGTGGACTGCCCATTCTTTCTCCATTTTTGTAGTTCTGGGGATCAAGTCCAAGGCCCCAGAACACACAAGTAAGCACTTGGTCAACTGAGCCCCATCCCTTTTCTTTAATTTTAGCCATTGCTATACACTAAACATTGTGTGTGCTTATGGCAAGGTACTAAAAATATTTTTTTTTAATTTTGATATTTAGTGAATCACTAAAGTATAATTATTGGATGAGTGTCTTCTTATATATTTATAGACAATTTGTCAATATTTCATACATATATATTGTCTACTTTGTGGGTAGTTGTGATTTTTACTTACATTTGTTATAGCTATTTGTATATCAACAACATTCCCTTAATTTGTCTGATATGTTCAAACTACAGTAGTTGAATTCCTGTGTTATAGAATTTAAACAAACACCTGAAAATTGAAGCAAAATAAATCTGAAGGACGATTATAATACTGTCCTGACAGTATGCTACAGATGATTTTGTCCTGAATTTTGGCAGTGGGATGGAGAGGAGAGGATTAAACTTGAGGGTCTATATGTGACTAAGGATGAAGGAGGGAAGGAGAGAGGAGGAGAGAAATGAAAGGCTAGCTCCCATATTTCTAGGAATAAAGGAAAAATTTGAAAACTTTTGGAAATTTGGGATAACCAAGAAATATTCAGTTAGATTTATCCAGTATTCAGTTTAAAATTATGGTCTGTAATACAAAAACAGAGGTCTGACTCAGTAACTAATATCAGTTTACCACCATACAGGTGATTTATAAAGCAATGAGGGAATAAATCACCTAAAGAGCAAGGCCCAGTGGTGCACTCCTATAATCTCAGCAACTCAGGAGGCGAAGGCTGGAGGATCACAGGTTTGAGGCCAGAGGCAGCCTGCATGATTTAGCAAGACCCCATCTCAAGATAAGAAGATGCCAGGGTGGTAAGGCTGCAGGCAAAAAATAAATGAATAAACAAACAAATAGACAAAAGAAGAGAGTATGGGGTGAGAATTAAAGCAACTGTAGAACCAAGTTCCGAAGAACTTGGTAATTGAATAGAGACAAAGTAGCTGAAAGTGTGACTATTATGGGGGAGGGGGAGGTGTCAGAGAGAGAGAGAGAGAGGGAGAATATTTAGATAGAGGTAAGAAGTACAATGCTCTTTATTTACATGATTTGTTCTTAACTATTATCATTCAATGGTATCATTACAATGTCTTGCTATTAAATACCTCATTGTTCTTTTTTTTTTTCTTCCCTCGGTACTGGGGGTTGAACCCAGGGCCTCGAGCTTGCATACTCTGCAAGTGCTGGACCACTGAGCTTCACCCTCAGCCCATTTTTTTTACTTTTTTGAGACAGAGTCTCACTAAATTACACAGACTGCCTCTGGTCTCAAACTTGCGATCCTCCTGCCTCCACCTCCTAAACCGCTGGGATTACAGGCGTGCACCACCGCGCCTGGCCCTCTCATTGTTCTTATATACTGAATGCACTTCAAAAATCTTCAGATTTTTTCTAAACAACAGGAACCTTTTTATTGTTATTAAAATTAGCATCAGCTACAACTATAGCTTTGAATAGTTTTTGTTTCACAGTCCTGTATTTCAAATGTGATTCTCCGCAATTTAAATTTAATTTTATAATTTCCACATCCTGTGAATTTTTCAAGGTAATGAAGTGTTCATTATTTTCTCTATGAATTGACACTGGCTTCTTCAGCCTTCTCTGTCATGTCTTAAGGTTGATCAGTGTATAATCTGTGATTTGATGTGATAGATTTGATAGCCTCTACAATTTCAAATCTTTATTTTAAGACTGCAAGATTCAATCTATGCCATTCTACTTACTAATTTTTACCTTTCTTTCCATTGAGTCCACATTTAAATAATAAACAAGCAAACTCTTGTGGTATGTGAAATGTATTTTTAAAAATATTTCTTCCCTTTTTTAGGAGGGTATTTTTTCAACGATTCTTTTAATTGATTTCTACATTCAGTGTTCTTTTCTTCCTTCCTTCTTGCTCTCAAAAGCTTATAAAAAATCCTTATTTTTTCTGTTCTTCACCTTTGAATATGGCATATGATTTGCCATCAAAATAACATTTGGAACATTTTATTGACTCATCCTATCAGGTGTAAAATTCTATTACTCATTCTGCTAGCAATATCAGCTGGAAGGTGGGAATCTAATGGTATATAGTCTTTGCTCATTCTTTATAGATGGGTATGGAATGGATATGATTTGGGACCACTGAAATTTGTTTCAATGAGGATATTTAGTTATTTGTGTTGTCTTTTGAAACTTCTGTTATTGGGGACAAACCGACCAAGGTGGGCCTAAAATGGCTCATAATCCGGATGTGGCACATTTTGTCATGAGAGGTGGAGTTGAATTTAAAATTCTGTATTTTTACCTCTACTTTGAACAAAATTGGTATGAATGACCTGCTTGTTGGACTCTACTTTCATCAGGATGGGAATAGTCATCCATACCTGCCATCTTGCCAAGCCTTGGCTCCAGACTTGTCCCTTTTTAGTATGGAGTGGAACAATTCTCTCCTCAATACCCAAAAATATGTAGGCCATGGATTTTCTTCAGCACCCCTGCCAAACAGTCAACAGTTCTTTCATCTTAGAGATTTTGGAGAGTCTATAAAAACTCTCTGTACTTTTTCCCACCCCAGCTTGATCTAGATTAGTAGAGTAAGTGAGTTGATTCTGGTCATTTTGTTCAACATTTAAAAACTTTTTATTTTTAACTCATGTGTAAAAAATATAGAAAACCTTTATTGAGATAATATGTTATTTTTATAAATATGCTGTTGTTGTTAGGTGCTGTTGAGTAGGTGTCCAACTCATAGCAACACTATGCACAACAGGCAAAACACTATTGTTAGTGCTTTTCCACTATTCATAGAGTTTTCAATGGTGGATTGAGTTTTTGGGAGTGGGTTTCTGGGTCCTTCCACAAGCCTACCGTATGTGGTGTTCCCAGGCAGTCTCCCATCCAAGTACTAACCAGGCCTGACCCTACTTAGCTTCTGAGATCTGACAGGATCAGATGCCACAGTGGTATGGCTACAGGCTTTCATAAATATATGTGTTGTATAATGTTTAAATTCAGAATAAACTTAGCTGTCTTCTCAAACATTTATTATTTCTTTATGGTAAAAACTTTTAAAATCTTTTTTGCAAGCTTTGAAAAATGTATAGTACATTATTATTATCAACCCATATGTTCCTTTTTCTTTTCTTTTTTTCCCCATACTTAGGTTTGAACCCAGGGCCTCACACATACTTTGAAGGTGTTGTACCAATGAGCCTGCACCCCCAGCCTATATTTTAGTTTTTATTTTGAGTAAGGGTCTTGCTAAATTACATAGGCTTTTTCTGTCCTGGAACCTGCCAGCCTTCTAGCCCTGCCACCTAAATCACTGGGATTATAGATGCACAGCACCATGTCTGCCTTGCATTTTTCAAATTCTGTATTTATCTGCATGTCATTCTTCAAGATATCTGATATATGTGATATAAGGTTTTAACCCTACTCAGAAGGAAAACAAGTTTTGGTTTCTATATTGGGTTTCCTTTATTTTTACTCCATGACTTTCAAAGAGTGGTTTATTAGAAGTATTTTCCCTTGTCTCCATTTGCTTGAAGGACGGATGTTACTGTTTAAAAGTCTGAACTCTGAAAGCTCAACAGTGCACATGAAGGACAATTAGCCCTAAGCTTGGTTATTACATGTTCAGTGTCTCTGGTATGAGTTTGCGATATCATGTAACTCATTGGGGTTGAAAGTATAAAAAGTCTATGCTACAGTGTCTTAGTATTGCAAGGACTTTGAAATGACGGATATAATATTTATTCTGTTTATATTAGATGAATCAAATGCTTTATATGCAAAGCCATGAAAATTTGTTTCTGACTTACTTAACTTGTATCCTCTATGAAGTTCATTTTATGTTTGAAACATCCTTCTTAGTTTTGAATGAAGGGTCTTCACAAATTCTGCCTCAAACAGGATTTATTCTCTTAAAAACAAAAAATGGAAAAATATAAAAAGATTTATATGTTAAATTCAGAATTTTGTCTTAGGATCTCATTGGAATATACATAAAAGTATTTTATGAATATTCTTATTCTGTTTTAATAATAATAAAGGAAACAACAGATTTGTAGGAAATAGAATTTGTTTCTCAAATTTTTTTCAACTTATGAGTTAATGTATAGTTGAAAGATATAGAAATTTGCTGAGTGGATTTTGATATATTATTTAATTTAACATGGAAATCAGAAATTGTGAAATGGGAAATTATTTCTCAAAGTTGGAAAATAAATCAGATAAACTCAATTACTTTTCTCATTTACTACATATATCAGAGAAGAAAAATGCATATATATATAATACATATATATATATTAGATGCTATATGGAAAAAGACTAACAACTTATGATATAGGAATGAAACAACTTTGCTTACTGAAAGTGAAAAGGATTTGAAAAATTTGCTGATGAATATCAAAGAATGCAGCCTTCAGTATGGTTTGCACCACAACATCAAGAAAAGTCCTTGCAACTGGGTCAGTAAGCAACTACTTGATAAATGGAGAAAAGCCTGAGGATGTTCAGGATTTTGTTTTGCTTGATTCAGCAATGAATGCCATGGAAGACTCTTCACATTGGGAAAAGCTTTTGCAAAAGATCTCTTTAAAGTATTGAAAAGTAAAGATGTCACATTGACGATGAAGGTGCACCTGATTCATACCACAGTAATTTTAGTTTCATTATATGTTTGTGATAGCTGGATGGTGAGTACAAGAGATGGGAGAAGAATTTATGCCTTTAATTATGGTCCTGGAAAACAATATTGAATATGCCGAAGACTGCCAAAATAAGGAACCCATCTGTCCTAGAAGAAGTGCAATTGGAGTGCTCTGTGAAAGCAAGGATAGCTAGATTGCAACTTATGTATTTTGGACATGTTGTCAGGAGGCACCAGTCTCTGGAGGAGGACATCATGTTTGGGAGACTGGTGGGTCACTGAAAAAAGGAAGACCCTCAACTACATAAATTGACACAGGGACTGTCACAGTGGGCTTAACCATAAAAAGATTGCATGCATGGCGCAGTGTCAGGTAGTGTTTTGTTCTGTTGTATATCTGGTTTCTATGAGTTGGACCTGACTTGATGACACTTAACAACATATGTATCTTAGCAATACTTGAGGTTGAGCCCAAAGCTTTACACATGTTAGGCAAGTACTCCACCATTGAGCTTCAACCCAAGCTTCTTTTTTATATTTTATTTTGAGACAGGGTCTCCCTAAGCTTCATAGGCTGCCTCTGGCCTGGGATTCATGATTCTCCTGCCTCAGCCTCCGAAGTCACTAGGTTTACAGATATACTCCATGGTGCCCAGGTTAAGATAATAATCTTGTATAATTTAATTATCTATCCCTCAACTTTTGATCTGTACGGTGAGCATAATGCAATGAACACATGTCTTACTGGCTGGAATGTCATTAAAGTGGTGCAGGAATTGCTTTCGTTGGGAGGCACAAAGATCTGTACAGATACAGATATTATCTCCACTGTTCATATGTCAGTTTTGTGGCTCATGGCATTCAAAGTGTGTGCTCAAAATCACACAGTAAAGGCCAAGGTTAGACTTAGAACTTTGTGTTTTATGCAGCACAGGGTTATGTATGGGTTAAAGAACAGATTCTGTTCATTTTACCTATGTTGTTGTTGTTGTTGTTAGGTGCCGTCGAGTCGGTATCCGACTCATAGCGACCCTCATAGGGTTTTCAATGGCTGACTGTTTCGGGATTGCCTTGGGAGTGGATTGCCAGGCCCTTCTCCCAAAGTGTGGTCATATTTACAAGGTTTAAAATGGGAGACTATGACTAATTTATTTACTTGGTTAGTCTAATAAACTCATTTTAAGTAATGTTCTGATTGAAATCTTTGATTATTAATATGTTCTCTTCAAGGGGAATCCAATACAAAATAAAATAATTTGTAAATAAATTGGTAATACTAAGTGGTTCTAGTAGTTTTGTTTCCGCTTTGTTGAAATAATGGAACAACAGTCTATAATTATCCCTTTTCCTTTATTTCAAAACTGACAAGATTATTTACTCTATGAATGCCTCTTGAAACTTTTCAAATATTAGGATCATTAATACTTCCATTATAAAACTATTCATTTTCCTTTGGAAATAGTGTTGGTGAATGAGAAAATTTTGTATTCATTAAAAAATCAGATTCTACTCAAAATAAGAAAACACCAACACTTGATATTTTACTATCAAAATGAATAATTTTATTTCGGATGTTATGATTGTGCACATGTAAGTGCACACATACACATATGCCCACACAAACACAGGCTTGGTCTTACTTATTATTTTCTATATTTGGAACATGATATTGTTAGGTTCTCTCTTCTTCCAATTTCACTGTTTTAAATTAATAACATAGAGATATCTCTAGATAAAAGTGAGGTGTGCTACTAGCCAGAAGTCCCACAAATACAAGTGAGGTGGCTTTTAAACTATAAGTTTTAGGGGAATCTAGATCTGCTCACTGATATATGAATCTGAGAGAAATGTTCCTAGTTTCACCTTGGAATATTTTCTTTTCTTAATCAGGGCTACCTTCATGCTTGGTGCCAGCAACTTCATATTCTAATATTTTAAGTGTTTATTTCCTTAATAAATGAAATACACAAACTCTTTGAGTTCAGTGTGACTACCTTGTCAGATCACACAAGATGACAGCTAGCCTTCTATGTAGGTCACAAAGTCCTTGCATGAACTTTAGGTATTATGTTATTGTTATTGTTAGGAGGTGTGGAGTTGGTGTCCAACTCATAGTGACCCTAGGTCCAACAGACGAAACACTATTGCTGTGCTTCTCTGCCATTCATAGGGTTTTCAATGGCTGGTTGGCTTTGGAAGTGGGCTGCCAGGCCCTTCTGCCAAGCCTATAGTACCTGGGGTTCCCAGGCATTCTCCCATCCAAGTACTTAACGGGCTTAGCTTCCGGGATCTGACAGGATCAGACACCACAGTGGTATGGCTGCATGCTTAGGTTATAGGATGATGTAATTTTAAATTTAATATGGTCATAACATCAAAATAAGTTTAATCTATTAAATAGCACTCAATTTTTATATAGTAATATCTCCTGTGTTCCTTATATTTGTCTGAAAATACTGCTAAATATTATCATTTTAAATCTTTCTCAATGTGTCTATTTTGAAACCATTTCAAATAAGTTGAGTTTTTATTAGATGAAGATTATTTTCTTAATAGGTAAAAGATTTGGGTTTGACATATGAAGTATGTTATTGAGTTTTCTAGAAAGTCATATTACCTTTGTTCTTATGAGAATTCTGGCTGTGTAGACAGTAGGGCTCCCACATATCTGTCAGCTTGTCATGCCTCAGGGACTTGCATGTTGTTGTGACCCTGAAAGCTATGCCACTGGTACTTCAGATACCATCCGGGCCACTCATGGTGGACAGGTTTCAACTGAAATTCCAGACTAAGATAAACTAGGGCGAAGGACATGGCAGCCCACTCCTGAAATAATTAGTCATTGAAAAAGCCCTGTAAATAACAAAGAGGCACTGTCAAATATAGTGCCAGAAAATGAGCCCCCCAGGCTGGAAGGCATTCAAGAAACAACCAGGAAAGAGTTACCTCCTCAAAGTACAGTCAACCTTAATGACAGGAATGGAGGAAAGCTCCTGAGACCACCTTTTGCACGACCTAAAATGAGAAGAAACATAACGGTTGCAACATTGGGCTCAAACATAAAAAAAAGATTGTGTGCACGGCACAGTGTTGGGTAGTACTTTGTTCTGTTTGAGATAGAGTTGCTATGAGTCAGATTCAACTCAAGGGTGCTCAACAACAACAACAACAACAAGGAACAGGGGAAGAAAAATAATGGAAAAGAGAGGAGAGAAGGAAGGAGAGGAAAGAAAAGGAAAAGGAAAAAGAAATCTGTTTCAGAACTTCTTGTGTTCTTCCAGGGCTTGATAAATGTTCAAAAGAAGTTTGTTACCATACACTGAGTTAGTGAAAACATTGTTACAATGCCCAGAGGCTCCAGCTCAGCCTTATGGACAGGTGAACAGAGAAACCTACATGCTGATGCTTCACTAACATGTCCATACATACCTGCCAGCTCTCAAATACTCTACCTTGCCTCAAAAAAGAGTTCACTAGACCTCTTATGTTAAAGAACATCAGGGTTTATGGACTAGAGTTACAGGAGATAAAACATAATTCTTAAAAGTGTAATTCCCTGTTCTATGTAATGTCAATCTTAGAAATTGAGTGGAGCAAACATTTAATTTCAATATGGCATTTTCCTAGATTTTACAGAATAAGTAAGTTCAGTATCAGTGATTGAGAAATGTTGAAAACAGGGTTCATTATATAGGAAGTGCCCAAACCAAACATTTTCACACTTTGGATCTAAACTTATTATGATACCTTTTAGCTAAGAACTGGGAAAAAAGAGTTAAATTATTTTATCCTGATTAAAGTTACCTTATAAATTCTAGAATAGTAAATTTACGTCAAATGTCTTACATTTACTAAGTTCCAAAAAGAACGTTCTCATTTTGTGATATTCCATAAGCTAAATGAGATTGTTATTGTTAAATTCAGGGGTTGCTTTTTGACATGAGGCATAAATCAAAATGCTAGTAATAGAGATCTTTGTTCGAATGTGCCTGGCTTTATAACTTCTCTATTTATTCACTGATGGTATTTTTTCTGCTATTTCTGTTCCTTTTTTGTCAAATATTTTTGTAGGAATAATTCACACTTATATATTCATTTTAAAGCTAATATTGACTATACAGGATACTATATAATATATCTTCAATATAAAAAGTAAAAGCTTTAATAATTTTGTTTATAATGATGATAAATGTTTAATGTATCACAAGTACTTTCATAAGGACTTTATGAACAATGTATTATTTAAAATTGTGGAGGAAATTTTTTTGAGTACCTAGTATGTACAATGAACTATACTATGACTTTTGTGTGAATTATTTCATATTAAGTTCACAAATATAAGATTTAAAAAGGGAAGGTTGGAGGAAATTTTAAAATTAAATTATATAATACCAAATTATATAGTACTGAAAACTCAGATTCTAAACCAGGGCAGTTCTAAATTAGAGCCAGCGCTCTTAACAATTAAACTACAATGCTACACTACCTGGTGACACTTTTTAAAATACTGAAAATTCCAAACAAATAACAGTACATAAAATACTGTGTGTCAGAACTCATGTCCCCCCATCACATTTCAAAAGTTACTGAGATTTTATAATTTCGTTTTCAGATTTCTCTTCTGCTTTCCTTTTCTCTGTGTTTTTGAGAACTGATAAACAAATATTTATGCTGCTGTAGTCATTCTCAACCAGAGGCAATTTTGCTCACGGTTGACATTTGGCAATTTGTAGCAACAGTTTTGATTGTCACAACTAATAGGAAGAATGCTGTTGTCATTTATTGAGTAGAACCAGGACTACCACTATATATTCTACACTATATGCCACTAGACGTTCGCCATACATTCTACAATGTGTACCCCTAGAAAGCCACTAGACATTCTATAATGCACAGGAAAGTACCCACAGCACAAAACCACTGCTCAACCTAATTTTTTCCCCATTTTTCTGTCTTGCCAGAGAGCATCATTAACAGGAAACTGCTATATATTGTCTTCCTGGAATTTACAACTTTATGACATGTTTTCAGGAAAACACATATTTTAAATAAATTATACCATATTTACAGTGTACATTGCTTCTACAACTACAGTCATACCACTGTGGCATCCAACCTAAGTAGGGCCAGACCTCCTTAGTAGTAGGGTGGGAAACTGCCTGGGAACACCAGGTTCTGAAGACATGGAAGAAAGACCCGGTAACCCACTCCCAAAAACCAGTCAGCCATTGAAAACTCTATAAATAGCACAGAAGCATGAAAATAGTGTTTCATCTGTTGTACATAGGGTCACTATGAGTAATACACTGACTTGATGGTACCTAACAACAACAACAAAAATTTTTTTTTTTTTTTTTAATTAGAAATTTTTAATGTACATCATAATGTGATTCATTTTGACATGCTTTTCGTTGTGACAATTTTCATATATGCAATTTGATAAGCATTATTCATATAGGTTACCCCTTACGCTCCTCTATGTTTCCCCCCTCCCCCCTTCCTATCTAAGTTTCCCATCCAAGTCTTCTCTATCTTTTA